>CM068742.1:70006544-70094459 GCA_035084275.1 Hydrolagus colliei
GCAGGTGACATTCTTAGGGTGTGCGCGAGTGTGCATGCATGGTTGTGGTGCACACACGGAGCGAACCCGAAAAAATGTGTGCACACAAAACCCCTCACTGTACTTTAAGAGCTTTTAATTTCAGCTACTGAGGATTCGTAAAAGCAAGGTTTCCATTTTGTCTTGGTTGTATACATTTCAGGGCATAAAGCGGAAGAACAAATCCATCAAATTGTATAACATAGCAACGTTTAATTGAAACTGGACATGCGTTTAAACCAGTGGTGGCCAAGCCTTTTGCTCGGCCAATCAAATACATTTTTTTAATTGAATATTTCTTGATTTATGACCACCCCACAAATATCAGTAGTGAACTCAGTAACCGCTGGAAACAATCATTGATTTAACACAGACTCACCTAGAAGGGTGCAATTGTTGAGATGGGCACTTGTTGACACCGCTGTGAGCCAGAGATTTTGGGCCAGAGAGCCTTGGGTTGGCCACCACGAGTTTAAACACAACAAGGTAATAAACAAGGTTAATTATTAATGATAGATTTGCTGCATAGGCAAGTACAATATTAAACTATTTTACCTACATCCCTCCTCTCAGAAAAATGTGCCTTATTGCCTACAGTAGGGAGCTTGAAATATGCAGGAGCAAGAGCACATTTTTGTAGAGATGACAAAAGATTTGCTGCTGATATTGGATCATGATGTTAGATTAAAAAAAGGTCCATCAACTCATCAAGACTTGAGCAAGTTTTCTCCACATGAAGAAAAACCTAACATGATCGTTTTCTACTAAACTCTCCGTATCCTGTTGTATTATACTAATAATTATCCTTGTACTTGATATAATCCCTTTCATGAACAACAACTCACGCCAGTCGGCATCTCAGAGCATTTCACAATAGCGGAGCCCGAGCCAGGGGGGAAGTTGACTGTAGGTGCGATCAAACAGAAAGATCTTCAGGCACGACCTGAAAATGGAAAAGGAGGGTGTGAGGTGAAGGGATTGAGAGAGGGAGTTCCAGAGTTCCGGGGCCTAGTAACTGAAAGCATGGCCACCGATGGTGGAGTGGAGGATTAGGGGAACAAGGAGCAGGCCAGACCCAGTAGAGTGGAGGCAGCGGGTGCTGCTGTGAGGAGACATGAGGTTAGAGAGGTAAGGGAGTGCAGCGGAGTGGAGGGATTTAAATTCAAGAGTGAGGATCTTGAAGTCGAACCACTCTGTGACAGGAAGCCAGTGAAGTCTGGCAAGGACTGGGGTAATCGGGGAGCAAAGCTTGGTTTGGGTGAGAATGCGGGTGGCGGAGTTGAGCTGACTAGTCCAGCCGAGAGGTGACAAAGGCATGGACCGAGGTTTCGGCAGCTTTTGGGGTGAGATATTGGTGGACCCAGGCAATGTGGCGAAGATGGAAGAAGGCACATCTCTGGTGAGGGACTGGATGTGGGGGAGGAAGGATAATTGGGGGTCGAACCTAAAGTCTAGGTTGCATATGAGTTCAGAGAGTTTTAGGGGCAGGTCAGGTAGGTGGAGGAGGTGAAAGCAGTGGGATTGAAGATGTTGACGAGAGCCAAAGAGCATGGCTTCCATCTTATCAAAGTTTAGCTGCAAGAAGTTTGCGCTCATCCAGCTCTTGATGTCTGACAGACAAGCTGACAGAACATCAGAGGACTGGGTGGGTCGCAATTTGAGGTGGAAAAGTAGAGTTGAGTGCAGAGGTGTTTTTAAGATTTCAAACAACTCAGTACAAATTTCTTAGAGGGCTCATCACTGAGGTAAGTTTAATAAGTGCGCATGCGCAATTTTATTTTATGCAAAAGTTAACTTTCGGCGGGTGCGATTCCTCTTTAGGGGGATCACCTGCTCCACCAGGCTGGGGAGAGCTCTAGTATTCGCTGTACAGTATTTAACAAAAAACAAGAGCACAGCACACTCCAATCCTCCTATTTCGATGATTTTTTGCGTTACTTTGGGGGCCCGCAATATGAAGGGCCTGTCGGTGCTTTGCACCGATGGCACCAACGTTAAAAACGCCTCTGGTTGAGTGTCATCTGCAAACATGTGAAAGTTTACACCATGTCTGCGGATGATATCACCAAGAGGGAACAATGTAAATAAGGAAAAGAAGGGGGCCAAGGATGGATCCTTGGGGTAACGCGCAGATGACCAGACGAAAGCAAGAGGAAAAGCCATTTGCAGAGATATAATGTTGGCAGCTTGTGAGGTAAGACTCGAACCAAGCGAGTGCGGTTACACTGAGGTGGATGACGGAGGACGGGCAGTAGAGGAGGACAGAGTGATTGATTGTGTCGAAGGCGGCAGAGTGGTCCAGGAAGACAAGGAGGCAGAGGGAGCCCTAGTCCCAGATAGAGAGGACATTGTTCATGACTTTCACAAACGGAGTCTCTGTACATTGGGCAGGTACCAGACTGGGGGGTTTCAAATAGGGTGCGGAGGGAGAAGTGTGCGCGGAGTTAGTTGGCAACAACGCATTCTAAAACTTTTGCAATGAAGGGCAGGTTTGAGATAGTGCAGTAGTGGCTGAAGTTGAAGGGATTGAGGGTAGGTTTTTTAAAGAGGGGAATGATGACAGAGGTTTTGAGGGGTGAGGGGGGTGGGGGAAGGGACTGAACCTGATAGATTAATCGTGTCTGACAACAGTAGGCAGATGAAGTTGTAGCTGAGTGATCAGCAAGTTAGTGGAAAGGGGGTTGAGGCAGCAGGTGGTGGATTTCATAGTGGTGATGGTGGATGAGAAGGAGGAAGGAGAGATGGGGAAGAAGGAATGTAAGATGGGGGTCGCGGTAGTAGCTGAGGACGGTGTAGGAGCTGAGGACGGGGTGGGAGACGGGGCGGGTGATTTTATGTACTTTCCTTCAACCATGAATTGTGACAGAGTATTCCACATTCCAACCATCCTCTGCTTGAAGACTATTGAAGCTGCTTATACAAATTAATACAAGAGATACATTCACAACCCCAGGCATTCAAATAAGGGAACATGTGCTGTTTAGCATTGTTAGCAGCTTTGAAGAAGTGGGTGCATGTTGAGACTGACAGACTCAGACACTTCCAAAATGCCGTGGGGCTACACTCTGGGATACTGACGTCAATGAATTAATTGAACCTTGACTTTGCAGATAGCACACCCTGACTATATCTTTCTATGCGTGTTCTTTTAAATTTCTGTTTGGCCCCCTATGTAACTTTCCAAGTTGCTTTGTGTGGCTAAGAAATCACTACGTATTTTATTGAAAGACTTTGAAAATGAAAGTGTCTAAAAGAGATGTGAAAATGCTCTGAAAAGATACTTCATGAATAATGAAATGTTCTTGCACTGTGAGAACCCAACAATGGCTAACGTACCAGCCAAAGTACTACACAAAGTTGTAGCAGCCCTCAACAACACAATGCGTCCATGTAAGATGGTTGATCCAAACGTTCAGCCATATTTAAATGCAATCGCAGATTTCCCTTATAGACTGACTACGTCAACACACATACTGGCACAATGGATGGACTGGAATATAAACTATCATTGTACAGAAAGAGTGAAAAGGATTCAATTAGAGGGACGTGGAGAAACAAAAGATAAATAAGACTGAAACGATTACTGTTAAAAGAGCTAGCAGACAAGATCAGACAGATGGCCTTCCATTGTACTGTAAATGTCTATGGTTCTATTGGAGGGTAGGGTCCGTCGATATGGAAATTTTCCGATTTAGATATATCAATGGGCTCATATTGAGATATACCGAGCGATCGATATTTTCGGGGGTTTTGTACTGCGCAAGCACGCGCGGTGCGAGGTGCGCGCGCATTCGGACGTGCGTGCGCATTCGGGGCCTATCTCCTCAGGAGGTAAATATCTCTCTCTCTCTGTGTGTCTCTCACACTCACTCTCTCCATCTCTGTGTTTTTCTGTCTGTGTCTCTGTGCCTCTCTCCTCCCACACACCCACCCACCCACCCACCCACCTACCCAACTACCTACCTACCTACCTACCTACCTATCTGTATATTATCACATCCCCACGTCTCTCACCCCCGTCTCTCCCCACGCCCCCCCGCCATCTCTCTCTCACTCCCCACCCACCCCCACCGTCTCTCTCTCACCCCCCACGACCCCCCCACCGCCGTCTCTCTCTCACCCCCCACACACACCCCCTCCGTCTCGCTCACCCCTCACACACCCCTGCCATCTCTCTCTCACCCCCCACCCACCCCCGCCGTCTCTCTCTCACCCCTCAACCCCCCCACCGTCTCTTAAACCCCACCCCTCCGCCGTCTCTCTCTCACCCCCCACCCCCCCCTGCAATCTCTCTCTCACCCCCCACCCACCCCCGCCATCTCTCTCTCACACCACCCCCCACTCCACCGTCTCTCTCTCACCCCCCAACCCCCACGCCGTCTCACTCTCACCCCCCCCCCCCCCACCGCCGCCGTCTCTCTCTCACCTCCCACTCCCCCCTCCAACCGTCTCTCCCCCCTCCATCCCTTGCACATACCTGTATATTGTATTCGAGGACTAATAATAATCCTTGCATTTGATATAGCGCTTTTCACATCTTATCGACGTCTCCAAGCGCTTCACAGAATATACTGTAAAGTGAATTGACTGTATATTTGTGGGCGAATCGCGGCAGCCAATTGCGCACAGCAGTGTCCAACAAACAGTCGTGCATTGAAATGACCAATTTTATTATTGTGGGTTTTTTTGGACAGATTATTATTAGGAGTGTGGAGTAAGGAAACTTGCCCAAGGTTTCGCCCTGACCTGCCTGGATTCGAACTCAGGTCTCCCCAGCTTGGTCTCCCCAGCTTGCAAGACAAGGCCTCTAACCACTAAGCCACAGGAGCTCCACATATGAATACAATATGGTGGCTTGCACCTCGGTCTGTGCATTGTCTATAGAGATGAGCATTCTAGGTCTTGTAGTTCAGTGCGCGCGCATTCAGTTTTTTTCGATATATCGATATTTTTTAAATGTCTATATCGCATATCGATATGAAAATTATATCGGGTATAACCGATATACCGATATATCGCCGGACCCTATTGGAGGGTACACTTCACACCTACTTCTGGAATGCAGGTATTGACTGGTTTGACCACAATATCTGTGATGTGATTATTACATATCACATTTTGTAACCCCTATTATGTTGCTATTATACATACATTATATTCATATTCCAGATTCAAAAACATCAACTTTACATTGAAAACCTCAACTTCACTGTCAAAAGGTGGAATTTTGTTATTCTGCTTCAGAGCAAGTTTGTTATTGGGTCACTTATAATACAACAGGACTGTCTGTGCAGAACTGGGTGGGAATCACCCAAGAGTCTGACTATAACAACAACAACAAAATTACATTTATAGAGTGCCTTTCAGGTCAGGAGGACGTCCCAAGGCTGAACAGTTTGGTCGGGACCCGAATGGGTGTAGGGAGGTGGGGGACTGGGGGGAAGGATCGGGGTAGGGGGAAGGGGAAGAAAAGTAGGAAAGGGGGGAGAGTTAGGAGGGCAGCAGAAGCACGGTCGAAGAAGAAGGTCTTGTGACCAGCCTTGAAGTGAGGCAAAGTGATTGTGGGATGGAGTTCCAGAGTGTGGAGATAGGGAGGCTGAAAGCCCGACCACCGATGGTAGGGTGGTTTGGGTGGGGGAAGTGGAACAGGCCAGAGCCCACTGAATGGAGGGGCAGGCTGATAGGAAGACAGCAGGTCGGAGACATAGGCAGGGGCAAGGCCATTAATGGCCTTAACAGTGAGGGCAAGGATCTTAATTTCGATCCTCTGGGGAATGGGGAGCCAGTCGAGACAGGCGAGGGTGGGAGTGATGTGGTCGCCGAGCCTAGTGCGGGAGAGAACACAAGCTGCAGAGTTCTGAATAATCATCAGCTTGTGAAGGGAGGAGCTGGGAAGGCCGATGAAGAGAGAGTTCCCGTAGTCGAGCCTTGATGTGATGAATGCGTGGGCAAGTATTTCGGCAGCATGGGGGGTGAAGCAGTGGCGGAGTCTGGCAATGTTGCGGAGGTGGTGGAAGGCAGTAGTCATGGTATGGATTTGGGGGAGGAAGGTCAGTTCAGGATCGAACAAGTTACCCAGATTCCTGATTGACTTTGAGAAATGGAAAGTGCTCTGTCTGTACAGCCTTGGATGCTGATGTTCCCAGCGCCTGAGGTGCAGAGGTGCTGACACGAGCCTATCAGGAGGGCCTCCGTCTTATTGACTTTTAGTTGGAGGAATTTGTCCCTCATCCAGGACTCAATGTCGAAGAGACACACAGTCAGAACACCAGTAGTTCTGGAGTCGAGGGTGGAAGCTGAAACGTAGAGTTGAGTGTCATCCATATACATGTGGAAATTTACCCCATGTCTGCAGGTAATGTCACCGAGGATGACATGTGCAGTAGAGGGTGAAGAAGAGGGGGCCAAGGACAGAGCTTTGGGGAACGCCACGTGAGACTGTGCGAGGGCTGGAGGAAAAGCCGTTGGAGGAGACAAAGTAAAGACGGTGTGAGAGGTACGAACAGAACCAATCAAGTATCTCTATACTTGATTGGTTCTGTTCGTACCTCTGTTCGTACTTAATAATAATAATAATAATAATAATCCTTGCATTTGATATAGCGCTTTCCACATCTTATCAACGTCCCAAAGCACTTCACAGAATATACTGTAAAGTGAATTGACTGTATATTGACTGTGGGCAAATCGCAGCAGCCAATTGCGCACAGCAGTGTCCCACACACAGTCGTGGATTGAAATGACCAATTTTATTATTGTGTTTTTTTTTGGAGGGATTATTATTATTAGGCGTGTGGAGTAAGGAAACTTGCCCAAGGTTTCACCCTGATCTGCCTGGATTCGAACACAGGTCTCCCCAGCTTGGTTTCCCCAGCTTGCAAGACAAGTACTCTAACTACTGAGCCACAGGAGCTCCACTTGAAGATTGAGGTGGGTGGAGAGGCGATAGAGGAGGATTGCATGATCCACAGTGTCAAAGGCGGCAGATAAGTCGAGGAGGACGTGGAGGCAGAGGTGGCCCTGGTCGCAAATGGTCAGGATGTCGTTTGTGACATTGACCAGAGCAGTTTCCGTGCTGTGGGAAGCACGGAAATCCGATTGGAGGAGTGAATGGGTTGTGAGGAAAGAGCGGAGCTGGGAGATAACCATTCTTTCGAGGACCTTGGACAGTAAATGAAGGTTGGAGAGAGCTGCGACGCATCAAGGGAGGGTTTTTTTAGGATGGGGGTGATAGTGGCAGTTTTGAGGGGAGTCGGAATGGTGTCGGATGAAAGGGACAGGTTGATGGTGACTATCGCAAAAAAGGATCATTTCTGATACTCTGGCTTACTGGCTATTTCTATTTGAATGTAAATGCATATGTGTGTAGATGCATGCATGATTGCTTTTGTGTATGTATGCCTGTATCTTTGTGTGCATGCATGCATGAGTGTGTATTTGTATGTCTGTGTATGTGTATGTGGGTGTGTATAAAATAAGCATTAATATATTTTGTAATTTTTAGTACTCATTAGCACTTCTCACTGGCTTTTATATATTTCCAGAATGAAGAAATGATTACTACTTTACAGTGAGGCATTATCTCAGCAAACAGCAATGCTGTTGCGGGGTAAACAAGGCAATGTCACAGCTTCTGGAAGCACATAATCTCCCAAATAAGTCATCACCCAAACTGACATCTTTGTGTCTCACATAAAACACCCTTCAAGGTTTCAAGACAACAGAATGGGATGAAAATGTGATAAATGATGTGATAATCTTGGTCACTTACTCCATGGCTGTTTGTGGGAAGTCTGTTTGTGCAACTGGCTGCCACATTTTGCCCACAAAAATACACAGTTAATTCCCTTTCACTGATGCTTTCAATTATTAAAAGAATAGACTACACTTGCTCTTGGGATAGTATCTATGAACCTCTCATGTCACAAATGTCTAAAAACTTATCGGATAGCTTACGTAGAGTGTAGTGACTGTAATATGTGGGCAAACACAGCAAACCAATCTGCACAGCAATGTCCCATAGACAGCCAAGAAGTGAATGATCAATGTTACCTGGAGGATTCTCGCCGAGAATAGTTTTGGAATAGTTTCGTGGAATATTGAACATTCACCCAAACAGGCAGATAGATCCTTGATTTGATGTTTTCTCTAAAAGATGGCAGTTTGGACAAAGCTGCTCTCGCCATATTGCAGAGTCAGCTAGGGCAATAACCTCAAAGTGCCATGTTTGATGTCAACTTTTTTCACCTTACCCAGCTGCACCAGTTTGCAAAATTTCTAAAGTAACTTGGATAATTCCTGCGGATCCATTTCTGCCTGTATATCACTCATCTATCAAATGTTGTGGGGGCAGGTGGGGGGAGAGAGAATTATTTCACATTTCACGTTCTGCTCCTGCTCATTTCTCCAAACTCACAAATAAATCATCTGCAACCTGACACATTTATGTCTCACATAAAACACTGCCCTGGGTTGCAACTCAAGAGAAGGCCGGGGTTAACATAAAACCTGATAAGTGATGGGGGTCAAATGATCACTTTAACCAATGCTTAAGGTTAAACCAGTAATTCTCTGAACTGATTTTCCAAGATGCTGAGATTGATGCACCCACAGTACCAGAGGCAGCCAGCACAGGGCGGGGCAGTGCTGGTGAGCTCAATAACACAACGTTGACTTGTTATTGGTAACAAGTCTCAATCCTTGCATTTGATATAGCGCTTTTTACATCTTATTGATGTCTCAAAGCGTTTAACAGAATATAGTGTAAAGTGAATTGACTGTATATTTGTAGGCGAAGCGCAGCAGCCAATTGCACACAGCAATGTCCCACAAACTGTCGTGGATTGAGTGGCCAAATTATTTTTTTGTTTGTTTGGGGATTATTATTAGGCATGTGGAGTGAGGAAACTTGCCCAAGGTTTGCCCCGCCAGGAATTTAACCCAGGTTTCCCGCTTGTGAAGCGAATGCTCTAACAAGTGAGCTACAGGATTTCACAAGTAAGATGGTATGAAAGGTAGTGAGGAAGCAGTCAATGTGGTTGAGAGTGAACTATGTCCTCCCCCAAAATTGTTACAGTGGTTGAGTTCAGAACTGGCCCAGGGCCATCAATGGCCTTATCATACTATAAATAAAGCATTTCAGTGCCAGGTCCCAAGGTGAGTTAAGCTGGTAGCCTCAGAAACAGCACTGAAAGAACACAAAGTTCAATGATGGCAAAAGACCATCTTAGATCCTAACAATTATGATAAAGTTGGTGGGAGTGAGAAAGGAGGGGGCGGTGGGGAGGGAGGGGAAGGGGAGGGAGAGGAACAACACCAACAAAATTACATTTATAAAGTGCCTTTCACGTCGGGAGGATGTCCCAAGGAGCTGAAAGGAGGGGGAGGGGGAGGAAGATGGGGTGGGAGGAGAGTATCACTGAAAGCCAAATTTCCACAGAATTGTCAACAGGAAAGGAAATGTGATAATATCATTAGTCAGAATTGTTGATCTACAATTGGTCACATACTTCATAGCTGTTTGTGGGACACTGCTGTGTACAAATTGACAGCCAATGTAGCAGTGTTTTGAGCCATTTCAACGTTGTGATCAGGCACTGCAAATGCAAGGATTATAGAGTGATTATTATTATCATACTCATGCATTATGGCCTGGCCTTCTGCGTACATGGTCTGCCATCCTCTACTACATCTATTCTTGCTGGCTGTACATTGCATACAACATATTCCTACCTTGCCAATCACTATGTGCAGGGCACATTCAGCGCCTGATTGTTTCTTTATTAAGAAGCACTTTACGAGTCTTAATTGAGCTGCTGTGCCTAAATGTCACTCACTCACCCACCATTTCCTCACCCATACCATACTCTGACATTAGCAGCAAGCTCCTCCTTCTTCCTCTTTAACTCACACATATAATGTTAACACTAAAATGACCTGCAGGACACTTACATATTATCCTCAGTAAGTGGAGAATCTGACTCAGCAGCAATGCCCTCATGGCTGAATACCTATTGACACCATGCACATTGACCAGTACTGAATAGTGATTGGAGAGCTGCACTCAACCTTCAGTACATACAAACATTTGCGAACTGGGTGGGGAGCACCTTGGGACTTCCTACTGATATGAAAGAATAAAAAGATAAAATAAATCTACTGGATCTATCACATCAGCAGTGAAGTGCATCTGAATACTGGTTTGATACATCTCACGCTTTTATTTTGTTGATGTGAGTTCTAAAACATCAACATTGTGGGAGATCTCACAATAGCACTGGTGTGTTTTTAGCCTTGTCACAGCTTAAAGAGACAAGGTTAAAACCACACAATTTTAGACTACAAGGTACTTTATATATAGATATATACACAAAATAACAACGCAACAAAATTACATTTGTATAGTGCCATTTGTATAATGCCATTTGTAATGTTCCCATTGATTGGAAGATCGCAAACATCACACCACTATTTAAGAAGGATGGGAGAGAAGATGGAGAACTATAGACCAGTTAGTCGGACATCAGTGTAGGGAAAATTCTAGAATTCTTAATTAAGGACATCGTAGTGGGATACTTGGAAGACCACAGCATGATTAGGCAGAGTCAACATGACTTTACAAAAGGAAAGTCATGCTTAACAAATCTTTTAGAGTTTTTTGAGTTCGTAACCAGCAGGTTGGATAGGGGGGAACCAGTAGATGTAGTATATTTAGATTTTCAGAACGCATTCAATAAGGTGCCACATAAAAGTCTGATACACAAGATTAGGGCCCATGGAATTAAAGGCAATATATTAGCGTGGATTGAAGAGTGGCTAACAGGAAGAAACCAGAGAGTAGGGATAAACGGGTCCTTCTCCGATTGACAGGATGTGACTAGTGGAGTGCCACAAGGATCAGTGCTTGGGCCTCAACTATTTATAATCTATATTAATGATTTAGACGAAGATCAAACTTAAAATAACTAAATTCGCGGATGATACTAAACTAGGTGGGAAAGTTAGTTTGCAGGTATAGCAAACAACTAGGAAGTATAATGGTATGTTGCCATTCATTATAAAGGGTGAGAATATAAGAGTAGGGAAGTCTTGCTGCAACTGTATAGAGCCCTGCTGGGACCTCACCTAGAATATTGTGTGCAGTTTTGGTCTCCTTATTTAAGAAAGGACATATTCGCCCTAGAGGGGCTCCAGCGGAGATTCACTAAATTGGTACCTGGGATGAGGAGGATGAGTTATGAGGATAGGTTGAGTAATCTAGGCCTGTATTCTCTAGAATATTGAAGAATTAGAAGTGATCTTATAGAAACCTATAAGATTATTGAGGGGCATGACAGAATAGATAATGGGAGACTGTTTCCCCTGGTTGGAGAAACTATAACCAGGGGTCATAGTCTTAAAATTAGGGGTCAGCCTTTTCACACTGAGTTGAGGAAAAACTTCTTCACTCAGAGGATAGTGAATTTATGGAATTCTCTACCCCCAAAAGGCTGTTTAAGCTCATCTCTTTGAACATATTCAAGACTGAAATTGACAGATTTCTTATGGATAAAGGGATTAAGGGATATGAGGATAAGGTAGGTAGGTAGAGTTAGATTAGAAGATCAGCCATGATCTTATTGAATGACGGGGTTGGCTTGAGGGGCTGAATGGCCTACTCCTGCTCCTTATTTTTATGTTCTTATGTTCATGTTGGGAAGATGTCCCAAAGCGTTGAATCTGGTTATTATTATACAATTATTGAATCGTTTAGTATAAAATGTCTGACAATGACAAGAGAACATTCTGCATTAAGGTCTTGGTCATGTTTGCGTTATAAAAAAAATAATTTTAATATAAAAACTATACTGAATTCTTTATCCCAGTGATTGAATCTCATAGGATACCTTTGTTCTTATTAGCATGGCAAATCATCTGAGAGATACAATATGTACAATCATTGTGAGCCTTAGAAGGACATGTAAGCAAATTAAACACTTCTGAAAATTGTTATTGCTCAAAGATTATTGGTAATTATTAGGGCCCGTCGATATGGCAAATTTCCGATATGGATATATCGGTTGACTCATATCGATATATACTGATATATCGATATTCTTGGGTTTTTATACTGCGCATGCGTGCGTATTCGGAGGTGCGCGCGCATTCGGGGCCTATCTCCTCAGGAGATAAATATATATCTCTCTCTCTGTGTCTCTCACACTCACTCTCTCCATCTCTCTCTCTGTGTCTCTCTGTCTGGTCTCTCCCTCCCTCTACCCGCGCCCCCGTCTCTCCCTCCCTCTCCCTCCCCCTGTCTCTCCCTCCCTCTCACCCTCCGTCTCTCCCTCCCTCTCTGCCCCCTGTCTCTCCCTCTCCCCCCCCCCGTCTCTCCCTCCCTCTCCCCCCACCCCTTGTATACCTGTATATTGTATTCGAGGACAACAAATACAATATGGCGGCTTGCACCTTGGTCTGTGCATTGTGTAGAGATGGGCATTCTGGGTCTTGTAGTTCAGTGCGCGCACATTCGGATGTGCGCGCGCATTCCATGCTCAAGGCCCAGGAGGTTGCAATGCCGGCGACAAGGTACCAATATTTTTTTTATATTGAATTTTTCGATATATCGATATATTTTAAATTCCGATATCGGCATATCGATATGAAAATTATATCGGATATAACCGATATATGGACGGGCCCTAGTAATTATCAAGTGGTATTGCATAGAAGAGCAATGTAAGCAGCAGAGAAGTTAAATTTCATATCTTAAAATGGCCATTTTAGCCTGGAAAGTGTTTTGATGCAAAAATATCTAAGATAGCCAATCTAAAACAAAATCTGACAACTACAAGAGAAAATTCTATGTTCAGTACTTTGTTATGCTTGTATAATAATAATAAATGATAATAATCTATGCTTTCGCATTAGGAGGAGATCTCAACGCATTTGATAAAACACATCATAAAGTGTGCATGTTTTAGGGCTAATCTGGCAGCCCTTTCATGCACACCAATCTCCCACGAATAGCCGTGACGTGAATACCTTTTTTATTTTTAACATAGTAGTGACTCAGTGGGTGTAGTCTTTCCACATTATTCTATTGAAACTTACCCAATTTTTCCTTTGTATTCTTTCTGAAAAAACAGGGATAAAAAGAATGAATATAGCTCATATTATGTAAAATAAAATTTATTACAATAAACGCTTTTCTTGTTCATATAATCATAAATGTTATTGAATTCAAAAGATACCTCATGTCAGAAAACAATAATCTAGAGTAATGATTTTTGATATGTTAAATAGCAAGTTCAAAAACTTAAGGCAAAAACAATTCAAACTATCAACAAACACTTTGAACTCTATTTGCACACTTTCCTTTTCTGGGCTATATCTGCTATTAATTTGTTTGGAGGTTGTCCCAAAATGCTTCCTAGGATATACAATACTGGGAAATGGAGTGACTGTGGATTTTGTGGGTAATAGCAGCAGCAATTTTTCAGGTGCTATATAAATGTAAATTGTATTGTTTTGCACAAAATGTCACAAAATGCTATGATAATTCACATCCAAAGCTGCTCTCTCCACCTCTCGAAGCCAATCAGGAATCTGGGCATCTTGTTCAACCCCAAATTGTCCTTCCTCCCTTATATCCGCTCCATGACTATTACAGCCTTCCACCACCTCCGCAATATTGCCAGACTCTGCCACTACCTCCCCCCCCATGCTAACGAAACTCTCATCCATGCCTTTATCACTTCCAGGCTCGACTACGGGAACTCTTAGTCGGCCTTCCTAGCTCCTGCCTTCACAGGCTGCAGATCATTCAGAACTCTGCAGCTCGTGTACTCTCCCACACCAGGCTCCACGACCACATCACTCCCATCCTCGCCCATCTCCACTGGCTCCCCATCCCCCAGAGGATCGAATTCAAGATCCTCGTCCTCACCTTCAAGGCCATTCACGGCCTTGCCCCCGCCTATCTCTCCGACCTACTGTCTCCCTATCAGCCTGCCCGTCCCCTCTGCTCAGCAGGCTCTGGCCTGCTCCACGTCCACTGCCCTAATCGCCCTACCATCGGTGGCCGAGCTTTCAGCCTCTCTGCTCCCACACTGTGCAACTCCATCCCACAATCCCTTCGCTCACTTCTTTTCTTTCCAGGCCAGTTTCAAGACCTTCTTCTTCGACCATATCTTCTGCTCCCCTCCTAACTCTTCCACCTCTCTTGCTTTCCTTCCCATTCCCCCTACCCCAACCCTTCCCCCCGTGCTCGGGTCCCGACTGACTGTTCAGCGCTTTGGGACGTCCTCCCGTCGTGAAAGGCGCTATATAAATGTAATATTGTTGTTGTTGTTGTAGTTTAGCTGCAGGACGTTTGTGCTCATCCAGCTCTTGATGTCTGACAGACAAGCTGACAGAACATCAGGGGCCTGGGGGGGTCACAATTTGAGATGGAAAAGTAGATTTGAGTGTCATCCACATGCATGTGGAAGTGTACCCCATGTCTGTGGATGACATCATCAAGAGGGAGCATGTAGATAAGGAAGATAAGGGGGCCAAGGATGGATGCTTGGGGTACCCCGCAGATGACCGGCCGAAAATGAGAGGAAAAGCCGTTTGCAGAGATGTAGTGCTGGCAGTTTGTGAGGTAGGACTCAAACTAAGCGAGTGAGATCCCAGTGAGGCAACATCACACTGCCAAAAATGTTAATGGACATTGACATTGAGTAAGTGTGAAATTTTGGCTTGTGTAAGTGAATTAGCACTTTGAGACGTTGACAAGATGTGGAAAGCGTTATATAAATGCAAGGATTATTATTATTATATTATTATAATATTAGTATTACCCTAAATTTGGAAAACAGCCCTTCAACCCATTGTTCTGCAGTGCTCAGAGAGCGGTGATTCAGAACACAAAGGAGTTCTCAACCAGCTCCCCGATCTTTAGCACAATAATGGGGCCTGTATCATGTACAAGGCAAGAGTACTAAGATGAAAGAGGGGCCTTGCTGATGGAAAGCTGCTGTGCTCTGAAGAAATTAGATGAAACACGATGGTTACTTATTTCCTTCAAGAAACATTTCAAATTTTATGCACACATAGCAGTGAGAGCAAATACAGCACACAGCTACAGGATGCCTAGACTGTCAAAAGAAACTTCAACATACAATGATGTGCTTGCTACTGTTGTTTAGAAAGTTCCATAGGCCTTAACCACACCAGCAGCAGACATAGAGATGTCGCTATCCACATCCGCGCCTTGACCGGCACCGCCTATTTCCATCTGCGCAACATTGCCAGGCTCCGTAATTATCTTACCCCCCGCGCTGCCGAAACACTTGTGCATGCATACATCACCTCACAGCTGGACTAAAATTCTCTCCTAGTCGGCCTCCCCAGTTCCTCCATTCATAGGCTGCAGGCCATCCAAAACTTTGCAGCCCGTGTACTATCCCGCACCCGCCTCCGCGACCACATAACCCCCACCCTCGCCCGTCTACACTGGCTCCCCATCCTCCAGAGGATCAAATTTAAGATCCTCGTCCTCACCTACAAGGCCTTACACAGCCTTGCCCCATCCTACTTAACCGATCAACTCTCCCCCTACACGCCCACCCGGACCCTCCGTTCAACAGGACTTGGCCTGCTCCAAACCCCCCGCCCGAACCGCCCCACCATCGGAGGCCGGGCCTTCAGTTTCTCCGCTCCCACCTTATGGAATGCCATCCCTCAATCCCTCCGTTTCGTCTCTTCCCTTTCCTCTTTCAAGGCCGGTTTGAAGACTTTCCTCTTCGATCGTGCCTTTTGTTCCACCCCGAACTCTTTTACCTCCCCTTCGTGTTTCACCCCTTCCCAAACACTCCCCTCCCAGCTCGGGTCACACGCCTCCTGTTCAGCGCCTTGGGACGTCCTCCCGACGTGAAAGGCGCTCTATAAATGTAAATTGTTGTTGTTGTTGTCATGTACCGTGCAGTAGGACCGAAAAGCTCCCACTATGTTCCACCTCAAAACACAATGCATGGTGCACTCCAGCTACCCGTCACAAGACCATCTGATATAATCTGCGATTCGACCGCCCACTCACTCAGAATTCATACAATCGAACCCAGATGTTACAGTGTTCCATCCATACCAGAGTCACTCTGTATCACCTCCATCCTCACCTTTAAAGCCCGTCTTAAGACCTATTCATCTTTCACAGCTTTAGGAATAGCTGCAATATTTCACAACAGATTCAATAACACATTCATTAGATCCTCACCCTTGTTTTCAAATCCCTCCACTCCTCTGCACCCTCCTGTCTCTCTGATCTCCTCTCCCCACAACCCAGCACCCGCTGCCTTCGTTCCTCTGGGTCTGGCCTCCTCCATGTCCCCCGAGTCCTCCGCTCCACCCTCGGCGGCCGTGCCTTTGGCCACTACGCCCCGAGGCTCGGGAACTCCCTTCCTCACTCGCTTCGCCTTGCCCCCTCTCTTCCCAGTTTCAGGTCACAGTTGAAGACCTTTCTCTTCAACCGAGCTTTTGGTCACCTTCCTGCCCCTGCCCCTGGCTCGGTCCCGGGATCCGCTAATGTGAAGAGCTCTGAGATGCGGCCTGGCGTGGAGGGCGCTATATAAATCAAAGTTGTTGTTGTTGTTGTTGTTCATTAATTATTAAATCCATTATGAAACATTGCATATTTTACCCTATTGTTTCTTTCATTCTTAATAATAATCCTTATAATAATCCTTAATAATATTAATAATAATCCTTGCATTTGGTATAGCTCTTTATCAGAGATACCTGAAAGTGCTTCACAGAATATACTGTGAAGTGGATTGACCATGTATTGTGTGGGCTGACACGCGGAAGCTAATTGTGCACAGTAGTGTCCCACAAACAGTCAATTCCCAAACAGGGTTCGATTCCTGGCAGGATGAAAGGTTGGGAAAGCTGTCTTATTCCACACGCCTTAGTTTACCTAGCAGTAACTAAGAACCTGGTTGTTAGTCGATTGGCGGGTCACTTTTCTGGGGATAATAATCCTTTCAAAAATAATATTAATAATAATTTGGTTACTCAATTCCATGACTGTTGACATTTCACGACATTGACACGTGCAGCTGGCATCACGTGGAGCTCCTGTGGCTGCGGTTAGAGCAATCGCCTTACAAATGTGAGACCTGTGTTTGAATCCAGGCAGGTCAAGGAGAAACTTTGGGCAAGTTTCCTTACTCCACACGCCTAATAATAATCCCTCAAAATAAAACACAATAATAAAATTGGTCATTTCAATCCACGACTGTTTGTGGGACACTGTTGCGTGCAATTGGCTGCCGCGTTTCACTCACACATATTCAGTCAATTCACCTCACGGTATATTCTGTGAAGCTCTTTGAGACGTTTAAAAGATGCGAAAAGCGCTATATCAAATTCAAGGATTATTATTATCTGAGCAGTTGATGGAATGCAACAGAAGCAAATCTGATTATACCACGACTGTTTGTATGCCAAATTAAGGCAATATAATTTGTATCTGTAATAGGCTTTTCTTACTGTCAGTGCTCAGTACCACTTTGATGTTTTTTATTCCTTGGTGTACTATTTTATCTAGTTCCTGACATACATTAATTATAAAATAGCATATTGAAAGTAAATGCCATAGAAATGCTTTATGCAAAAATGTGTTCTGGGAATCAAATCCGCCGGGAGCTGAGGGCGGGGGGGGTGGGGGGCGCAGGCGGATGACTGACTGACTGACTGACTGACTGACTGACTGACTGACTGACTGACCCACCCTCTGCAGTGTACAAAAATGCCAAAGAGAGAGAAAAAGTTGTAATAGCTTCAGTTGCCACCATAAGGTTTCCACTATTACATCTCACCTGATGTTCCACGAATCCCAAGGTGCTAGAAACAGAGCGAAAGAAAAATGGCGCGAGTTTCCGTCATCAATGAACTGTTCCAATCAACACAGACTTACCTTGGGTTGATGGCTGAGGTGAAGCCCAGAGGTGATCGAGGTCGCAGGCATGGACAGGCTCCAGGTCAACTTCTGAATATCTGAGGAGATCCCAGCCAAGCAAGTACTGACAGAAAGGAGCCTCCTCATCAAACCTGCAAATTATGAATTGGAGTTAGAAAAATCATTCATAAATGCAACAAATTGTATTTTCTCACCAAGATCAGTCAAACCAGTAACAATGATCGATCCAACAGCACTCCCATTATCCAACGTTCAGATTCTTTCCCTTCACCACCACAGAGAAACACCATTGCACATGATTTACAGTCCACCCGAAGGACAACTACAGACTTTCAGCCCTGAGCTGACTCAACCACCCACTTAAGGTAAGGGCCAGAACCAACTCGGCCAAGTTAACAATTCAGCCGTCAAGAACCCCAACCATGATCCCACTCCGCCTGACCCGGGGGAACTCCACTGAGCCAGGCCTGACAGACTCTGACCCTCCACAACTGCCCGCAACCAACCTCGGCAAACAGACACTGACTCTACCCCTGCACTGAACAAACTAGAGCTTGACCACTGGCACCCTCAGAAACTGACTCCCAGCCACCAAACTGAGCCAACATTCGCAGACACCACCTCTGGGCAAATAAACTCAACCAACCTTCACACAGCTACTCTACATTTCCAAGTACAAACAACTTTACTCTCTCATCCTAGCTGAAATTATTGCAACAGAAATGATTCAATCTTATTTTACACTGTGTAACTGTAGCGCCTAACCTCAATATCTGTGTTGCTACATTCTGTGTTGATCAATTCTATCCTCAATCTGACCTGTGAGCTCCACACTAACCTAACAACATCATCTCCCTGGTTCTGTCCCCAGCATGCCTCAGATTCTGTTCCGAACAACTTTCCCTCGTGACCTATAATGTGATCCAGAGATTGCCTCATACGTGTTCACATGTCGGGCATCATGCATGGAGTCCACATCGTCTTGCTAAACCTCTGGTGTGTAGAAATGTGCCAAAGAGAGAGAGAAAGAGCACAATAGCTTTAGTTGATATTTCCACTATTACACTCACCTGATGTTCCACGAATCCCGAGGTGGTAGAGCCACAAGGAAAGAAAAACAGTGCGAGTTTCAGACGTACATTCGGTTGACGGCTGAGGTGAAGCCCAGGGTTGATCAAGCATGGACGGGCTCTAGGTCAGAATAACCAAGGAGATCCCAGCCAAACAACAACTGACAGAAAGGAGCCTCCTCTTCGAACCTCAAAATGATGAAACGGTGTGTGAGAAATTCATCCATAAATACAACAAATTGTACCATCTCACTCACAAAGTTGTTGTCAACCCAACAACTAAACCAACTCAGCCCTGAATCCAATCAACTGAACCAACTGTCAGCCCTGTACTGAGAAGTCAGCTCGTCTGCCATGTACGAATAGTGGTTATTTGCTCGTCTGCTACGTTACGCATAATAGTTGCTTGCAAACCTGTACGTACGCAACGCATAATAGTTGCTTGCAAACCTGTACGTACGTTACGCATAATAGTTACTTGCAAACCTGTACGTACGCTTTGATTTAACCTCTAGCCGACACCCGTGAGCCTGTTACAGAAAGATGCGAATAACAGGGGCCATAAGGGTGTCTGGCAGGCATACCAAGGCTATGATATACTTGTAAAGCTCTAGGCTTGGTTATCTTATCTTGCTTCTAGGCTATCTTATTATTGAAAGCTGTAGCCGGCCTATTCCAAGGCCACGATGTTTTTGTAATACAGCTGCAAGACCATGTTGTTTGTAACCCAGCATGAGTCATGTAACTAAAAGTGTATAACTACCCATGTAAAGGTTGTTCTAAGTGCGCACTAGTAGTAGACGGACGAGAGTCTGTAGCAACCTAGTGCACCGCTTCATGAATGCTAAATAAACTTGTTTGAATCACACACCCGAGTCACATATTTGTGAACAGAAACCCCAACCAAGGTACTGAGACGATTTTTTAGTTTCACATTTGGCGACGAGGATGGGATCTCGTGACGACTAAGACAGTGCGTAGACGGCGGGACAATCCCTGGGTTTGTTTTGCCTAAGTGAAATTGCGCAGCCCAGTGAGTATATCATCTATTTTTGAATACTCTCAGTGTTTTTCACCTACGTAATAGGCTTCCAGGGATGCACCAACCGTATGCGTAACTGATAGTCGTTAATGAGATCGGGATAAGAAAAGGTTGGTGGGTGTGTATTCAGTTAAAATCTTACTAAGGTAAGGACCGTTAACGGGATAAAAAAGGCGTACAAGCTGGGTGCAGCAGGTTCAAATCTTACTGGGTAAGGACCGTCGACGGAATAAAAAAGGCGTACAAGCTGGGTGCAGCAGGTTCCAAAGTGCACGAGGTTTAGTTTAAAGTTTAAGGTTAAGTTAGTTTAAAGTTTAAGGTTAATTAAAAAAGTATGGGTAATGTTAAATAAACAATTGGGAGAGACAGTATGGCCTCTGGGAGGCTCAAATGATGTGACAGTACTAACGAAGGTGCAAGAATTGGTATGGAAGAAAGATAAATATAAGCCATGTAGAAAACTGGTGAGAGTATGGTTAGAGGAAGCTATGAGGAAACAGGCAAAAGAAACGTTGTCCAGTTGGCAAAATACTGCTGAAAGACACGGTATATGTGTGACCCGCGATGGAGTGTATAAACCACTGGACAGGTTGAAGGAAGAAGTATGTAGAAAGAGAGAGAGAGAGAGGAGGCAACTAGGTTTTCAGGGGGACCGGCCGAAAACACTCGGTTTCGGACGCGAGTGAAAATGCGCCAGAAACCTGTTCCCTCCCCTGAGGATGGTCCCAATTGTTTATTTAAAAGTAGAATAAGAACATTAAAGTTTAAGGTTGTAAGGAATAAGATTTAAAGTATAAGAATTAAAGTTTAAGGTTGTAAGGAATAAGATTTAAAGTATAAGAATTTTTAGTTTAAAGCATAAGGTTGTGATTTTTGTTTAAAGCATAAGGTTGTAATTTTTTTTATTATTAAAGTATAAGAATTTCAAAAGTATGGGTAATATTGTGGATAAAACTGAGGGGCCGTGTCCCCTAACGTCTATGTGTAAAGTGTTGCCAGAAAATCAGAAAGAGTTGCGATTAGCATTCGGTAGTTAAGAGAAAGACGGTAACGGCTAGAATTAATAAGTGTTGATGTTAGTGTGTGAGGAGAGTATGTATTGATAAAAAAATATATATTTACTGTATTTAATACAATTGTTTTATATGTTTAACTATGTTATGCTACAACAGATAAATGAAAGTCAAAGACCAGACAGTCGAAAACCAAATATATATTGATTTTAAAAAATTGATTAAAAAAATTAAATGTAGAGACTTACGTTCGAAAATTCAAACAAGTCAGGCATATTTTTTTTAAATTAACCTGACTGAGAATACGTTTTTTTAATACGTAAAAACACATAAAATTGAAATGAAAACAATTTGGATTTGATGTTCCAATAACACCACTTGTTCTGATTAAAAAGAAAGTGTGATGACAAAATGTCAGGTGAAAAAAAAAACAAATTTTAAGCAATTGCTACCTGAATTTACGGTCTCTATGGGGTATGTTGCGACCCTCTGAATGAGTATTTGGGGAAGGCCAAAAGTCACAACATGAGTTTGAGGCCACTCTGCATATTATTGATAGCCTTGTGCCTCCCTAACTATTCTTTAAAAAGAGCAATCCGAACAGTCACAATACTCCTAATTGAAAGTTTTTCCCCGAAGGAAGTTGTGACTGTACGGTCCTTAAGAAAACTTGAGCTCAATGTGTTACCTTTTTTTGTGTGTGTAAAAGATGTGTAAAAAAAAATGTTTGTACCTGTATATGGTTTAGCTTGAATGAGCAGTAATTAAAAAAAAGAAAGCAAATTGAAGAGAAGCTTTTGTTGTATGGTTTATGTAATGTATGCATTTAAAGAGGACAATGGTGGGTCTGACTTTGCTCTGGACGCAGAGTATGGCCAGATTTCATCCATGTTCCATAGGTTTGGATTATTTAAAAAGTACCGGACCGTGATAGGTCTGACTTTTCTCTGGACGCGGAGTATAAGCCAGATACTACCCACGTTCCATATGTACTGAGTAATAGCAAAGTAAAAATACAACCAATAATTTGGAATATTTGACGCAAGAACGAAGCGATAAAGTAGAGTAAACTTTGAAGATATAAGATCTTTTTTAAAAATGAAGCCTGATATATTTTATGTATCATATATTTTGTGTATTCCAGCATTTACTTAAAATGTTTGTAGAAATTAAATATGGATAAATTAGCTTGTGGCAGTTAACTTGCGGCAGTTAGAATTTACTGCAGCCATTGACTGTGGGCAGTTTAAATTCACTGACTGCAGGCACTCTGGTTTTTGTGGACAAAATGACTTTACGTAACCCTTTGGTTTCCACATCAGCTGAAAGTGTTTCTGTAGGTAATGATAATGTCATGTTAACAACTGAAAATGTTTAAAGAAACGTGAGATTTCACCTTGTAATTTAGTTCTTACAGATACTGACAAGAATGGCATTTCATGCAGCCACTTCTTCTGGGATAACTTATACTTTTCGCTCCAGCTCCTTACAGGATGGAACCCCAGTCTGTATGAAGAAACTGGTTCCTCCTAAATCTGCCCAAGCCTGTGAACTAATTGCCCTTGCGGAGGCTTGTAAACACGCTGTGGGAAAACCGGTTACCATATATACTGACTCTCGCTACGCCTTTGGCGTGGTTCATGATTTTGGGAGGTTGTGGGAAAACCGTGGATTTTTAACTTCATCATGTCATCCCATTTCTAACGGTACTGAAGTTGTCAACCTCCTACAATCTGCTCTGCAACCTGCTCAGTTAGCGGTTGTGAAATGTTCTGCCCACACGTTGGCCCAGGATCCGGTCTCACTTGGAAATGGACATGCGGATAGATGTGCCAAACTAGTGGCTGAGGCCCCACATGGTACCTATCCCGTTAAAACTGTGGTTCCCATTATTCCCAAACAACGTACTAACATGCCCTCTGTTTATGATATTGTGTTACTCCAGGAGGACGCTCCGGTGGCAACTCGTCAGTCATGGGTTGAAGAAGGCTGTGCCCTATCCGAGGAAGGGGTCTGGATGACCCCTGTCGGTCAGACCTGCATGACTGATGAGCTGGCAGGATGGGTAGTCGCCTGCGGTCACCAACAGACTCATTCGGGGGGTAAACAGCTCTCTGAGTGGCTCCTTCAGACCTGGTGACACCCATGCATGATGCAGCTGTCTGAGAAAGCTGTCCTCCGGTGCCTATTGTGCTCTGAGCACAATCCTGGGAAAGGGTTCCCAGTGGTCACCGGTGATACCCCTGTACCTCAACTTCCATTTGAGGTGCTTCAGATGGATTTTATTCAGTTACCTAAATGTCAGAATTTCAACTATGTATTGGTTATCATTGATGTATTTTCCCGTTGGGTTGAAGCATTTCCAATGGTAAACAATACTGCTGAGACGGTTGTGCGATTGTTGTTACGGGTAATAATTCCTCGTTTTGGGGTGCCTGGTCGTTTAGTTTCCGACAACGGCCCTCACTTTATTGCCTCTGTTAACCGCTCTCTCTGTTCCCATTTAGACATTAAACAGTCGTTTCATTGTGTTTATCATCCCAAAGCGGCGGGCGTAGTGGAACGAGTCAATCAGACGATTAAGACAAAACTGGCTAAACTTACAAGGGGGCATGGCTCTTCATGGGTCTGCTTTTTGCCTCTTGTATTGTTTCAGATTCGCTCGGCCCCCACTGGAACTGCCCGGTTATCTCCAGCAGAAATTATTTATGGGCGCTCTTTAATAGGCCCTTGGTCGGCTTCGGCTTCCTCTTCGCTTACTCATATGTCTGCTGACATGGTGGAGTATATCAAAACTCTTTCTACCATTCTCCGTATTAATCAAACAACAGTTTCCAGTCCCTCTAACAATATTAGTTTACCTGATCCTCCTTTACACCCCGGTGATTATGTTATGATTCGCAATTGGGTCAGGAAATGCCTGGACCCCCGGTGGATAGGTCCCTTCCAAGTTCTCCTCTCAACTCCAACTGCGGTTAAATTAGAGGGGAGAGATCATTGGGTTCACATACATGATTGTAGAAGACATGATGCTATCGCCCTCACCACTGTCCCGTCCTAGGGCATAATTTTGTTCCTACAGGTGTCTCGAAGAAGCAGTGGAAGCCGGCGATGAAGAACTACCTGTCACTCTGGTGGAAGAAGTTTGATGCCTTTGGGAGACGGAATGGGCTGACGCAATTGGAACGGCAGAGACTGCTTGGGCAAGGCCTACGATATCCACATTACAGCCTTGCAAAATGGACAGGGATTCTGATGATATTGGGGATGATGCTGGACACAGAAGTAGAATGCTCCATGGTAGCAAATACTTTCCTCCTCACTGCGTACAAAACAACGGTGACGCTGGGAGTATCAAGCTGCTGGGTGTGTGCGGCCCTTCCACACAGTGCGGGAGGGAGTTTTCCCATGTTGATAGTCCCTTTCAGCAAAATACAGACAATACGGGCTCTGCAACAATCGGGTTTTAATATGACTGGTTTGCTAACTAATGAGACAGTTTCCTGTTCTCCCCTCAATAATACTATGTACCGTCAAGATTATAACTGCACACAAAGACCACCACACATCAATGTAGAGAAAACAGATGGAAGTGTTTGTATAATACAAACAGGCCCAGGGACAAAAGTGGGAGAGAGTTATTGTTCATATTCTCTGCTATTAGGAAATGTCGGCAGGATTCGGCGACCATCTCACTCAATGATACTTCTTGTAAGGTGACGGGCAGCCAATACGAGGCAATCATCCACATTACTCCCCCAGACCACCCAGTCCCCTCATTAATGGGACATACTGGGTGTGCGGGACTTGGGCATACCCATGGCTGCCAACCAACTGGAGTGGTTCCTGTTAACTTGGACATGTTGTCCCACACCTGCATATTACAAAACTTTCGGAACACCCGCATACAAAAAACCATATCACACGTAGAGCAGTAGCATGGTACGAACAGATTTTTGGGGTATTTGTGCCCCCATACGGTCTGCTCCGTACTAATCAAGCATTGGGGGCTTTACAAACGGTTTTGGAGGCTGTTGCGAATGAAACCGCGGATGCCTTACAAGACAAATCCGCTGAAATGGTGGCTATTCGCACTGTGACCCTCCAAAACCGGATGGCTCTGGATATATTGCTTGCTGAAAAGGGAGGCACTTGTGCCTTGATTGGCTCTGAATGTTGCACCTATATTCCGGATGCTTCTGAGAATATTACTAATATTGTACAACACATCCGACAACAAGTCAGAGAATTGCATCAGACTAACGTAAGCCCCGGTCTATGGGGTTGGTTGACCGATTGGTCGATTAGCGGGTGGATGACTAAAATTTTGACATTTCTTATCATAATTGTTATAATCCTGGTAGTTGTATTATGTTGTTGTATACCCTTATTCAAAAAAGTTATACTATCTATGATGACAGGCTGGGATGCCCCGGCAGCAATGTTGTACATGGCTCCTGACGATGATTTCTCAGCATTCGAGTAGCAGGTTGTCATGGAATGACAAAAAGGAAGGAATGAGAAGTCAGCTCGTCTGCCATGTACGAATAGTGGTTATTTGCTCGTCTGCTACGTTACGCATAATAGTTGCTTGCAAACCTGTACGTACGCAACGCATAATAGTTGCTTGCAAACCTGTACGTACGTTACGCATAATAGTTACTTGCAAACCTGTACGTACGCTTTGATTTAACCTCTAGCCGACACCCGTGAGCCTGTTACAGAAAGATGCGAATAACAGGGGCCATAAGGGTGTCTGGCAGGCATACCAAGGCTATGATATACTTGTAAAGCTCTAGGCTTGGTTATCTTATCTTGCTTCTAGGCTATCTTATTATTGAAAGCTGTAGCCGGCCTATTCCAAGGCCACGATGTTTTTGTAATACAGCTGCAAGACCATGTTGTTTGTAACCCAGCATGAGTCATGTAACTAAAAGTGTATAACTACCCATGTAAAGGTTGTTCTAAGTGCGCACTAGTAGTAGACGGACGAGAGTCTGTAGCAACCTAGTGCACCGCTTCATGAATGCTAAATAAACTTGTTTGAATCACACACCCGAGTCACATATTTGTGAACAGAAACCCCAACCAAGGTACTGAGACGATTTTTTAGTTTCACAGTACCAACTAAACAACTAAAGCAACTCAGCCCTCAACCAAAGCGGATATCAACTAACTCTCGGCAGCTACACAATGCCAGTCGCTAGCAAACTGACTTTGTGACCTGCTTCAAACCAGCCCTGACGGGAACCAACTCTCGGCCCTGAACAAACTCAACCAAGTATCGATCCTGAACCAAGTCAGCATTAATCCACCAACATCTCCCCTGTCCTGTCACCATCAAACCTTAGCCTCTGTTCCTAACAACTTCTCATCTCGACCTACAATGTGATCTGCATGAAGTCCACATAGAGAGAGAGAAACAGGTTACAATTTTGTTATAATCCCAGGATCCCAATAATTCAGACTTACCGCATATTATTCTCAGAGAGGCCCAGCCAGGGCCAAGCTCCACCACCAGCAACCAAAACAAAGATAGATATATTTTGCAAACCAATATTTTTTTTGGGTTAAAACCATGTATAATTTGTTTGTTTAAACTTTTTCCCATTACACAACACGCATAAACAAATCCAAAAACATTTTCTCTCGTGACAATCCCGCAGCGGCCCTGTCTGGCTACCCACGCAAAAACCTCAAAAAAAAGTCTACACAGTCTTTGTGGGAAAACTAAACCAAACCTATCGTTCTCGTCACATATATCAACGCCTATACCCCACATTCCCCTTATATAACTAGGGCCTCCTCGCTTCTCTGCGCTGCTTCCTTCACTTACCGGGAGCAGTTACGAAAAGGCTAGTCCTAGCTCCACCATCCTTCCCTTACCGGATGGCAGGCCAAAAAAAAACACAACCAAGAAAAACAAAACACCACACTCTGTTACTCCCCCCTTGATGGGGAGAGGCTTCTCCCTTCTGTGGGAAAGTATATAGAAACATTCAATTGAGGACGTTCTCTGGTTACATGTCAAGTGTCCCCTTACAATCACTACGCATTGGTACCCTGACACTTCAGGCAGTGGCATTACCCCACGCGCACCTCAAAAAAAACCCTCCGGAGTAGGTCTTGCCCCACCTAACCTTGGCCTCGTCCGAGCCTATTTCCAGGGCGTCTCTGATGACATATTCTCGGACTCTTGCCATCACCATCCTGTAGCAGACTGACACTGACCTATTGCCACGCCCGGAAGTCTCTCGGTTCCGGCAGACCCAAAGGCCTTGCTTGACCGAGTTGATGACCCTTCAGACGCATTGTAGGTCAGTCACCTCGTGCGTCCCCGGGAAGAAGCCGTATATCACAAGGTGGGCCGACAGAGGGACTCCTGGGATGAATCGCGAGAGTAACCACTCCGTCTTGTTCCACACCTGTTTGGCGAAGGCACAATGCAGGTCAAGGGACAAACTTGCACCACATACAGTAACCCAGAGATCACCTCACACCTAATCATCAGGTTCTTTAAGTGATTGATAGCGTGTGTTCTTGCCACTGCGTCAATCGTTGCCAAATGCACGCGATAGACTGCTCCCAGTTCTTTTCCTTCGACCGGCGGTCCCAAACCAGATGCCTAAGATTTTAATGTTGTCTGGTTTGATCTCAAATGATACCCGCGTGCGGTCTTGCCAGTTGCTAAAGTACATCACCTCACTTTTTTGGCGATTCACTTTGGCACCTGAAGCCCGTTCAAAAAGATTGCAGATGCCCAACAGGCTCTCGATCGATCGATGATCCGAGCAAAAGACCGTGACATCATCCATATACAAGGACACCTTGGCTTGCATGCCTCGGCTGCCCGGGATGGTGACACCTCTGATGCTCTGCTCCCTCCTGATTGCCTGTGCAAAGGGCTCGATGCAAAAGACAAACAGGGTTGGGGAGAGGGGACACCCCTGCCTTACTCCAAACCTGACGGGGAAACAAAGCGTTTCATTTCCATTAACCATCACTGCACTACAGATATCTCTGTAGAGCAGGTGGACCCAATCTCGAATTCTCTGTCCAAAACCCATTTTGGCAAGTACCTCATACATGTAGTCATGAGATACTTGGTCAAAGGCTTTCTCTTGGTCCAGACTGATGAGGCAGGTCTCCACCCTTCTCCCCTGCACGTAGGCGATGGTATCCATTAACAACAAGGTTGTCAAAGATCCTCCGACCTGGCATTACAGTCTTCATCCTCTGAGATCACTTTGGCCAAGATCTTATAATCCACATTTAGCAGAGATATAGGTCTCCAATTCTTTAACTCCGCCTTCTTGCCTTTCTCTTTATAAATCAAGGTGATGTGACCTTTCCGCATCGAGTCAGCCATGATGCCTTCCTGAAGGACTCCCCTCGTCGTCTTCTCAACTCCCCTCGTCCACCACTTCAGTGAGGGTAGACAGAAAATCCGAGTGGCCATGCTCTCCGTGGCTTTCTCGCGATACAGGTCCTCATAGAAGCTTCTTGCGATGCTCCTCATGTCTTCCTGTTCCGTGCACACTGAGTCTTCTCCATCCTTCAACCCGGAAATCACAGAGCTACCTCTGTTCACTTTTCGAAAGAAGAAGCTGGTACACTTCTCATCTCGTTCTATCGTGCGCACTCTGGAGCTGAAAAAGATCTTGGAGGTTTCCGAGGCGAGCAGCACTCCTTGCTGGTCTCTCACCTCTTTAATTGCCTCCCTAACATCTGTACCTTCTAGCTGCTTCTTTAAGAGCTTTTGCAACTCCTTCTGCAGTCTATCCCATTCCCGGTTTGTGGCCTTTACCAACTGAACCCCTTTTTGAACAAAGAATTCTTTGATTCGACTCTTCACCATTTCCCACCATTCTGTAGAGGTTAGAATAGGTGAATCGTTTGGGGGCCCCATCATCTGGAGCCTTGAAAACGTCATGCGAATGTCCATCTACAACCACTTTTTGAAGCAGCCTGGACGAAGCCCCTAAATTCCCATCAGATCTGTTGGATCTCCCATCACTCTCCAGTATACAATTAAAGTCTCCACCTAGGATGACTGTCTTGGATGTGAGCAGCCAGGGAGGTAGCATCCGGTCATGACTCCCTGACGGAGCGTACACGTTAATTAGCCTAATTGGAGCTTCATTGTACACCACATCCACCACGAGGAGTCTCCCCCCCACACCTCCTTATAGTCAATGAAGTTTTTCCCTCTCAGTGGGACCGCTATACCAGAGCTAAGGGTGTCATTACCCCCGGACCACACAGACAGTCCGTAGGGGTCCCCCCACTTTGACCAAGTTCTGTAACTGTTGGAGTGTGGAATCCAGCACTCCTGCAGAAACAGAATATCGGCCTTGACTCTGGACAGGTACTGAAGCTTCACTACTCAGCGCGTAGATTTTTTAATGCTTCGTACGTTCAGGGAACCTATCTGCAGTTCCATTTACATTTGCATACTTGCCCATTTCCCCTGGTCTTCCATCTGCTCCCATCCTTTTCCATCTCCCCCGGGTTTGTTTTCTGTATTTGTCCTCTTCTTCCTCTCCTGAACCTGCGATGTTGGTCTTGGAGTATTTACAAATTCCTGGCCTACTTTTGTCCCCTTTCTCTTTGTTAGAGGTTCTGCCCACTACCTCCGTTTGCTGTGTCTTTTTTGGGGGGGCAGGGAATCCATCCTCCTTTCCCCCTCCTGTCTCCCTCCTCTTTTCTCCGTCACTGTCACTATCGTAATCACTTTCTATTTGCTGTAACCCCTTACGTTGGTCGGTATAGGATCTTTTATCCCTTCTTTGGATTTTAGTCGGGTACGTTTCCCGGCTACCTGCCAGTTTTCTTTTTTCCCCTTTCGATATGTCCGATATGTCCATGTTATCCCACTGGTGTGTCCTGGCTCAGGCTCCCTCCTCTCCAAAGGGATCTCGACAACACCCAATTCTTTCCCGCCCAGTTCCTCGCATTGTCTTTTCCCCTCTTTTGGCTCCATTCTTCCTTCTTGTCCTCTAACATCCTGGCCTTGGGTTGTTTTTACCCCATTTCCTTTTGGACACGTGTGGTAAAGGTGACCTGTTTCTCTGCATAGGTCACACCTCTTACCCATCGTGCACTCCTTTGCCACATGTCCAAGTCCCTTGCAATTCCAACACACCGTTTGTGTGCAGGCTGCCACGTAGTGACCCACTTGTCCACATCTTAAGCATGCTCGGGGTTGTCCAGGGTAAAAGACAGTTCCCCTGAAGCTCTCAATGGTGAAACAGGAGGGGATATGAACCACATTCCCCTCTCCTTTCCTACCCAACTTCAAAAGGACTTCCCATTCTGATGTCCGGATGCCGTCCTGCCTTACTTCAGAGATCGACTGGACCTCCTCGCATTGCCTTTCCAGGTATAATCTTATTTCCAACGCCGGCACTTGTGGGTCACTCATCCTCACCATGGCTTTCCTCTCCTGTCTCTGTCTTTCTTGGAAAGCCGTTGTCACTTCATATGGGGTCATCAGTTCATTTCCCTGGTTTTGGAGTGCCACTGCTTTGAGTTTCACCGTCTCGTCATACGAGACACACATGACCTCATATCTTCTCTTTTCCCAGTCTTCATACACACATCTCATCTTCTCTTTGGTACTTCCACATATCTCCATGAGTACCCTCCGGATAAAGGTTTTGCTGTCCATTTTATAATTCTCCTTGACTCGAAATAGCACAGTGTCCTTGATGTACACCTCCGCTTCTTTTCTTCCTCGTTTTGGGTCTTTTCCCTTTGGGGTTTTTTTGGGCCCCCCTTTTTGGCCCCCACCACAAATGCATAGGATAAGGTGTGGGGGCGGGGCTTCCCTGGCTGGTGATCGCCTCCTCCACTCTAGGGGGAGCTGCAACTTCCGGTCATCCCTCTCCCGTCTTCTTCCGCCCCATCTCCGTTATTTCCGGGGGGCTGGACTGATCCTTCGCTGTGGCTCTGCCGGGACAGAATAGATCTCAATTTAGAGGAACACCAGGTAATTAGGGACAGCCAACATGGATTTGTTAAAGGCAAATCTTGCCTAACAAATCTAATAGAATTTTTTGAAGAGGCGACTGCGAGGGTTGATGATGGAAATGTGGAGCTCCTGTGGCTCAGTGGTTAGAGCACTTGTCTTGCAAGCTGGGGAAACCAAGATGGGGATACCTGTGTTCAAATCCAGGCAGGTCAGGGCGAAACCTTGGGCAAGTTTCTTACTCCACACACCTAATAATAATCCCTCCAAAAAAACACAATAATAAAATTGGTCATTTTCAATCCACGACTGTGTGTGGGACACTGCTGTGCGCAATTGGCTGCTGCGATTTGCCCACAAATATATTCAGTCAATTCACTTTGCAGTATATTCTGTGAAGCGCTTTTGACACAGTACCGCATTAGAGATTAATAAAGAAACTGGAGGCCCATGGTATTAAGGGGACAGTGGCAGTTTGGATTAAGAACTGGCTGAGTGACAGAAAGCAGAGGGTGGTGGTTAATGTGTGTTTCTCAAAATGGAAGGAGGTGTGCAGCGGTGTCCCCCAGGGATCGGTATTGGGACCACTGCTCTTTCTAATATATATTAATGATCTGGACTATTTCCAAGTTTGCAGATGATACAAAGTTAGGTAGGGTAGCAAATAGTGAGGAGGACTGTAACCAACTGCAAGCAGACATACACAGATTAGTGGAATGGGCTGACATGTAGCAGATGGATTTCAATGTGGATAAGTGTTAGGTAGGAAAAATGATAGGAGGCAATATAAACTTGGTAGCTCAATATTAAGGGGGGTGAACGTACAGAGAGATCTGGGTGTTCAAGTAAGCGAATCATTAAAGGTAGCAGGGCAGGTAGATAAGGCAGTAAAAAAGGCATTTGGTTACTGAGCTTTATTAGTAGGGGCATAGAGTATAAGAGTAGGGAGGTTATGGTTATGCCATCGCTAATACACTGTAAATGTTAGCGCTAGGAGCTAGACTAGGCACAAGGCATTATTGGGAACGATATTTTTCATACACAGAAACACAGCAGGGACCTCCCTCTTAACGCAATTTTTGCCACACAGGGGGTGTTGAAGTCTCATTTTACTTGGCATCTTTTTGCGCTGTAATTTTTTCGTTAAGTACCAGTAGGCTCTGGGGAAAATACTTTTTTTTAAACTACAAAATACTGTTTTTAGCTTTCAAGAGTACTTTTTTTTGTTAAAAAGGGTTGGCAGCTCTGCATCTACTCACCTTTGTTTTCCCCACTCCCCACTGCCTCCTTCCCTACTATTTTCTTCCCTCTTTTGATTTCTCTCCCTACTCTTTCCCTCTCCCTGCTCTCTCCCACCCCTGCTGTCCCCCCTCTCACTACTTTCTGTTCTCCCGGTGCTATCACTCTGCACTCTACTGCTTGAGTTAGCTGTTACAACAAACAAACAACAAACAAAACTTACATTTATATAGCGCCTTTCACGTCGAGAGGACATCCCAAGGCGCTGTACAGTCAGGTAGGACAAGAGCAGGGTGGGAAGGATCAGGGCAGGATAAAGCATAGTAGGAAAAGTAACTGTATTAGTGGGCGAAACGCGGCAGCCAAATTGCGCACAGCAGTGTCCCACAATCAGTCACGGAAGTGGGACTAGGGGCAAAAGGGGGTAAAGAAGCAAAAGGGGAGGGGTCGAGGCAGGGGGAAGAAAGGCAGGAAAGTCGACTGTATACTTGTGGGCTCTCCTCCTTCTAAACTACTACACTTCCTAGTTTCTTTTTTTCCCCATTCCCATGGGAATAGTTCTTCCTCCAATGGTTGGACCAAAAAGACACCTAACCAGGAAAAAGGGAATAACCCACCCCCAAAAAAAATCCCAACTTCCCTCTCTCTTACACCAAACTAAACAAAATCCCCATCCCTTTAGAGTCCACCACTAGAAAGCAAACCTCAGATTTTTGTTTTAAACAAATATATATTTATTGGATTAAAACCATATAAATTTGTTTTTTAAACTTTTTCCCGTTACACAAAATTGCATAAGTCATTTTCCCCCGTGACATTCCGCATCGGCCCTGACTCAGTACCCACGCAAACCCCCCCCCCCAATAACCACACACAAAAAAAACCTTCCACCATCTTTTTGGAGAAAACCCCCCCAAAAAAACCTTGTAATTCGCGACACATAAACGCCTATTCCCCACATTCCCCTTATATGTCAGGGCCTCCTCGCTTCTCTGCACTGCTGCCTTTATTTACAGGGAGCAGTTACAAAGGGCTAATCCCAGCTCCACCATCCTTCCCTTACCGGATGGTAGGCCAAAAAAACAAAAACACAAAACAAACAAAGAGAACTACTCCGATGCTCCCCCCTTTATGGGGAGAGGCTTCTACAAAAAAAAACATTCACTTGGGGTCACTCTCTGGTTACAGGTCGAGCGTCCCCCCACAAGCACTGCGTATAGTGTCCCTGACGTTCTAAGCAGTGACATTCCCCCACGTGCCCGAACCTTCCATACTAGGTCACGCCCCACCTATCCTTGGCCTCGTCCGAGCCTATCTCCAGGGCGTCCCTGATAACATATTCCCGGACACTTGCCATCACCACCCTGTAACAGGCCGACATTGACCTATTTCTATGTCCGGAGGTCTCTCGGTTGCATTAGACCCATAGGCCATGCTTGACCGAGTTGATGACCCTCCAGGCACATTGTAGGTCGGTCACCTCGTGTGTCCCCGGGAAGAGGCCACACAACGCAGAGTGAGCTGACAGAGGGACTCTCGGGATGAACCGCGAGAGTAGCCACTCTGTCTTGTTCCACACCTGTTTGGCAAAGGCACAGTGCAGGAACAGATGTTCCTCATTCTCCTTCCCTCCACAGCCCTCCCGAGGGCAACGTTCAGACTGCACCAAGCCTCTTCTAAACAGAAAGTTCTGGAGTCCCAGCACTCTCTTGACCGTCATCCAGGCCACATCCTGGTGTTTGTTAGTCAGAGCTGGGGATGAAACGTTCTCCCAGATGTGACAAATGGTCGCCGGAGGATACCCTACCAGGGTTTCGTCCACCTCTCTCTCTCGAATGATGTCTAACACCGTCCGCGGTATCCACCTAGGAATTTCAGAGGAATCCACCCAGTTCTCAGATCTCGTTCAGGTACCTCGGGGCATTCCAACCCAGAGGGGAGTTCCGTGGCAGCTCAGCTATTCCTAACCTTCTTAGCACTGGGTACAGATAGAAGCCCAGCATATATCTGCATGCAGTGACTTCATATCGTGGCTCCTGACAGACCCACACGCAGCCACACATAAAGGTGGCCATGAGAGTCCAAGCTACATCAGGGACACCCTTCCCTCCTTTGTCTGCAGTCTTGTACATCGCGGCCCTGCGGACACGATCCGTCCCAGAGCCCCAGACAAACCTAAAGATAGCTCTGGTGACTGCGTTTCGTCAAGGGCCAAACTTGCGCCACATACAGTAAACCCAGAGATCACCTCACACCAAATCACAAGGTTCTTCCCAGTGATTGAAAGCGTGCGTTCTTGCCACTGCTTCAATCATCCCCTAATTCGCGCTATAGGCAGCTCCCAGTTCTTTCCCCTCGCCCCTGTGGCCCCAAACCAGATGCCTAAGATCTTAATGTAGTCTGGTTTGACCTCAAAAGGTACCCTCGTACGGTCTTGCCAGTTGCCAAAGTACATCACCTCACTTTTTTGGCGATTCACTTTGGCACCTGAAGCCCGTTCAAAAAGATTGCAGATGCCCATCAGGCTCTCAATCGACCAATGATCCGAGCAAAAGACCGTAACATCATCCATATACAAGGACACCTTGGCTTGCCCGGGATGATGACACCTCTGATGCTCTGCTCCCTCCTGATTGCCTGTGCAAAGGGCTCGATGCAACAGACAAACAGGATTGGGGAGAGGGGGCACCCCTGCCTTACTCCAGACCTCACGGGGAAAGGCAGCGTTTCATTCCCATTAACCATCACTGTACTGCAGATATCTCTGTAGAGCAGGTGGACCCAATCTCGAATTCTCTGTCCAAAACCATTTTGGCAAGTACCTCATACATGTAGTCATGAGATACTCGGTCAAAAGCTTTCTCTTGGTCTAGACTGATGAGGCAGGTCTCCACCCCTCTCTCCTGCATGTAGGCGATGGTATCCCTTAACAACACAAGGTTGTCAGAGATCCTCCTGCCTGGCACCACGCAGGTCTGATTGGGGTGAATTACCCGCTCCATTACAGTCTTCATCCTCTCTGAGATCATCTTGGCCAAGATCTTATAGTCCACATTTAGCAGAGATATACGTCTCCAATTCTTTAACTCCACCTTCTTGCCTTTCTCTTTATAAATCAAGGTGATGTTCCCTTTCCGCATTGAGTGAGCCATGATTCCTTCCTGAAGCATAATCTCATACACTTCCAGGAGGACCAATCTGATCACGTCCCACAAGATTAAGTACAGTTCCACCGGGAGGCCATCGCTCCCCGGGGTCTTACCAGTCGTGAGGGAACTTACCGTCTTGGTCAGCTCTTCATCGAGAGCAGCCGATCCAGATGTTCCTGACTCCCCTCGTCCACCACTTCAGTGAGGGCAGAGAGAAAATCCCGAGGAGCCATGCTCTCCGTGGCTTTCTCGCGATACATGTCCTCATAGAAGGATCTTGCGATCCTTCTCATGTCTTCCTGTTCTGTGCACACCGAGTCGTCTCCATCCTTCAACCCGGAAATCACAGAGCTGCCTCTGTTCACTTTCTGGAAGAAGAAGCTGGTACACTTCTCGTCTCGTTCTATCGTGAGCACTCTGGAGCGGAAAAAAATCTTGGAGGCTTCCGAGGCGAGCAGCACTCCTTGCTGGTCTCTCACCTCTTTAATTGCCTCTTTCCCGGTTCGTGGCTTTTGCCAATTGAACCCCTTTTCGAACAAAGAATTATTTGATTCGACTCTTCACTGTTTCCCACCATTCTGTAGAGGAGTCGTAGAAGTCCCTCAAGGTTTTCCACCCTCGGTACTCCTTCCGCAACTCCTCTACATTCTTACAGATCAAAAGCTTCACGTTCAGCTTCCACGTCCCTCGACCTCTCCTCGTGCTTCCATGAACTAGCAAGCTCATCAGCAGGAGGCGATGGTCGGTAAGAAACGCCGGCTGAACGTCAGTCTTAACAACTTCTAGTCCTCTCGATACGAATAGCAAATCTATTAGTGAGAAGACCGACCCACTGGGGTTAGAATAGGTGAATTGTTTGGGGGCACCATCATCTGGAGCCTTGAAAACGTCACACAAACGTCCATCCGCCACCACTTTTTGAAGCAGCCTGGACGAAGCCTCTAACCTCCCATCAGATCTGTTGGATCTCCCGTCTCTCTCCAGAATACAATTAAAATCTCCTCCCAGGATGACTGGCTTGGGTGTGAGCAGCCAGGGAGGTAGCATCCGGAAAACGGCCTCCCGGTCATGAGTCTTTGATGGAGCGTACACATTAATTAGCCTAATTGGAGCTTTGTTGTACATCACATCCACCACGAGGATTCTCCACCCCCATCATCTCCTTATAGTCAGTGATGGTGAGGTTTTTCCCTCTCATTAGGACCGCTATCCAGAGCCAAGGGTGTCATTACCCCCGGACCTCACAGACAGTCCGTAGGGGTCCCCCCACTTTGACCAAGTTCTGTAGCTGTTGGAGTGTGGAATCCAGCACTCCTGCAGAAACAGAATATCGGCCTTGACTCTGGACAAGTACTGAAGCTTCGCTACACAGCGCGTTGAATTTTTAACGCTGCGTACGTTCAGGGAACCTATCCGCAGTTCCATTTACATTTGCATACTTACCCGTTTCCCCTGGTCTTCCATCTGCTCCCGTCCTTTTCCATCCCCATCTCCTCCGGGTTTGTTTTTTCTCCCTCTCCTGCACTGGCGGTGTCGGTCTTGGAGTATTTACAAGTTCCTCTCCTATTTTTGTCCCTTTTGTCTCTTTGTTATAGGTTCTGCCCACTACCTCCGTTTGCTATGTCTTTTTTGGGGGGGCAGGGAATCCATCCTCCTTTCCCCCTCCTGTCTCTCTCCTCTTTTCTCCGTCACTGTCACTATCGTAATCACTTTCTATTTGTTGTATCCCCTTGTATTGGTCGGTATAGGATCTTTTTATTCCTTCTTCTTTGGATATTTTCCAGCTACGTTTCCCAGCTACCTGCCAGTTTTCTTTTTTCCTTTTTAATATGTCCGATATGTCCATGTCATCCCCACTGGTGTGTCCTGGCTCAAGCTCCCTCCTTCAGAAGTAGCTTTCTGCAGCTCTTAAAAAATATCCATCTTCCAAATTCAGGCTGAACTGAAGAATTTTCAAAATTCTGTGTCATTTTATATTTAAAGAGACAATGATTGTACTGGCTAAGACTGAAAGTTTGGGCCAAAGGTAATACTGAGACCAAAGTACTCGGCTTCCTTAATTATGTTATCCTCCCAAAGTTGACAGAGCGTATGTTTTTTTGGGGGCAACAAATCAAATAACTAAAGGCTAAATTGGTTGTGTATTGGTATCTATTGTGTTTTCAGCAAATAATGGGATTCTATAGATCCTTCACGTGTTCAGGGTCTGAATTGCATGTGGGTGTTGTGCTTCCAGGTCTGTGCCAGTCCCGAGTGCCCGGTGTGGTTGGTGCGGAACCTTTCTCTGCAAAGCTGCGTTACACTGGAGCAGAAGACCCTGACTATCCCATGCCACACATGGATGGTACGTGTATCTTAACGGTGATGATATCATGCCCACAATTTATTGTTCTTGCTTTAACCCAGCAGCATGATAAACTGCAACATAGAAAGTGCTACATGTTTAGTCCAATTCTTCTTTAGCCTTTTCCTCATACCCCTTCATAGTTTCCCTTTACTTTTTAATTCCCTCTTAAAAGCTGTTATGGGTCGTGCCTCAACCATTGTTCGAAGTGCGACATTCCATATCCTGACAATCTTCTGTAAAAAACACAGCTCCAATAAATTGGTAATAACTGTTCATGTCAGCTCCTCTGTTGGGCCAAGGGAAGTCCATCCAACAGTCGCAGAGTAGGATGCCCAGCCGCAAAACAGCTGTATTGGACAGTCAAAATCATGTTTATTTCCTGAATTATTTTTCTCTGACTTTCATTCCGAATCACGCGAGTTCATTTGCATAAGTGGAAGTCTGGTTTAATGCAATGCATTTTCATATCCATTAAGTCAACACAATCCATCACGTAGCAAGTAGTCTTATATTAGTCAATAGAAATATCAAATTGTCTGGCAACCTAGCTACCCTTGTGCATTGGCTGCCCTTACTTTGAGCTTTGGTGGGATTTCTGAATATCTAGTTGGACACCTATATTTAATACAATTTTTTGTACAACATTTCAACTGAGTTCATTTTATATTTCAGGTATGCTCCCTGTCATCTCTACCAGACCAATGTCCAACTTTGAGTTGACCCTAAGCCCAGATGGTACCCGAGTGGGCAATCATAAATGCTCCAATCTTTTGGATTATAATGAAATCACGACTCGTTATGGCTTCCTTACTGAAGCAACTAAGAACCCCGAGGTGATTGGAGAAACCTCTCCATACCAATACAGCACCGCTCTGCGCTCTGCAAGCATTCTGCGCTTCTACCGCAACCTCAATCTGGAAGCTTGTCTCTGGGAGTTCACCAGCTACTATGATATGTCTGAGCTTCTAACAGACTGTGGAGGCAACATTGGAACAGATGGACAGATAAGATAAATCACCTTATTGCTATTCAGGAAATAATAATAACTACAAATAATAATAATAACCATCCTTACTTGTTTTAAAATGTACGGTGATTGTCTAGAATTCTCACATTTTGTATTAAATTGAAAGCTTATTTTTGTACTCCTTAAAAAGAACCAGCTTCCATTTTAATACTGAATTCAAGAATTTTCCATATTTGTTTGTGAGGTTATAATAGTCTTTTAATAAATGGAATTTCAACCCTCAGGCTTTTCTCCACATGAGCCACCTAACCTAACAGTGGAACTCCCCTGTTCACTTTCCGCATGTTTTAATATATTTTTCCAAGCATTTGCTTTCCTTTCAAAAGAACATGTGGTTGTAAACGCAGTTTGTGGGAGAAATAGACCGTGTGAAGAAAAATATGAGGTTCAGTAATGTGATTGTCACTATTCTCAGAGAGCCAGGGTTACCTTCCTCACCCCTCCTCCTTTGTGTGGAAATTAATCCTGACTGTGATTGTCTTTATGATGGAAAAGCTGCCAACTCTCCCCGAGTCTCGCATGTGAAGAATAGCCAGTGAGCGAGGTATCAGATCGTGCCTGATGGTAGTGATCTGAGCTGCAATAATCTTGCTGCTGTTGCTCCCTTTACAGGTGCTAATGTGATCACACCTTGATTTGCAGGTTCTGAACCTTGTCCAGGCATATGTGACCCTGCGCGTGCCTCTCTACGTCTCCTACATCTTCCACTCCCCTGTGGCTGTGGGTGGCTGGCAGCACTTTGATCTGAAGTCAGAGTTGAAGCTCACCTTTGTGTATGACACCGCCATCCTGTGGAACGATGGTGTCGGCAGCCCACCAGAAGCAGAACTTCAAGGTAACGTTGGATATAATTCCTTCAGTTGTTCTACCAAGAGCTGCAGGACCTCCGTCTCATTTATGATTCTATGATTCTATGTTCATCTTCATATCACATCCTGAATAATGCTAGGGTATGTGTGCTCTTCATTCAACAAATAGGAAGAAGCTTTCAGGAGACTATATTCAATATACAGTAAAAGCTGTTTATCCGGCACCCTCGGGACCTGGCGAATGCCGGTGAAAGCATGTGTCGGATATTTGGCCAAAAAAACACACAAAAAATAAATTCTAATAATACATTGTGCCGGATAAATTCCAGTTAATCGAAGGTGGAACTTTTTTTTGCGGTGCCGGTTATACGGAAGTTACGGTTGATCGGGTCACGGATAAACTGGCTTTTACTGTACTTTAATCAGTAGTGCGGTGCTTACAATGCAAAGGTACATTTATATCCTCCCAGCAGGATTCATGCTGGAAGGATGTCGCAAAGCACTGAACAGTACTGGGCATCTGAGCTGGGGGCAGGAGCTAACGGGTGGAGAGAGAAAGGATGGCCAAAAATGTAGTTGAAGAGGTAGGTCTTACGACAGACCTTGAAGAGTCAGAGAGACTCTGGATGGAGTTGTAGATAGTTGGGCAGAAAGATTGAAAGACCGCCTGCTGTTAATGGGGAGAGGTAAGGCAGGCACCTGAAGCAACAACCAAATTACATTTATAGAGCGCCTTTCATGTCGGGAGGAGGTTCCAAGCCGCTGGCTTGCGGCAGGCTGTGTTTGATGAATAAAGGAAGGGGCCAGGTCGGTAAGGTTGTGGAAGTCTCAGAGGTAGAGTGGGGTGAGGCTGTGATGTGATTTGAAGGTAAGAACGAATATCTTGAACTTGATCTGCTGGTGGATGAGGAAGGAGACAATGAGCAAGCGAGGATAGGGCTGATAGGTTCTCGTTTAACATTCAGTGTTAATGGACCTACCTCAAGCAGCACTCAGTGCCTAACTTACAAGTATCTCAATAAGAGATAAATTGATCTCTTAGTGTTTGAATGAGTGGCTGGAGTTAACAAGAGTGTTTCACTGTTTGGTGCAGGTGCCTTGTACCCAACCAGCATGAGAATCAATGAGGAGGGACGACTTGTGGTAAACTTCAAGACAGAAGTGCGATTCCGAGGGCAATTTGTTATGTCTCACCCAGGTAAGTGATGCATTTTAATTCATTCAAGTAAATGCATTTTAGTTCATGGCATCTGTAATAATAATAATCCTTGCATTTGATATAGCGCTTTTCACGTCTTCTAGACGTCTTAAAGCGCTTCACAGAATACATCATTTGGAGCTTGCTCTCTCTTGCTGACCACAGCCGCAGCACTCCACCCAGCTCCCTACTGATGCTCCAGCAGAACCCAGATCTTCAATGACATTCACTCCAGCAGCTGCAAGACCAGTCAACAGCCACTGCTTTAGGTTTAGTTCACTAACAACAACTTACATCTATATAGTGCCCTTCACATGGGGTAACATCTTGCAGCACCTGTCAAAGGACCATACACAGGATTTTACAATACTTATCAAAATTATATTTCAGAAAAGGGAAAATAACTTGCTGCTGTAGTGGGTTCTGATGTATGCGCGCTTGCGATTGCTGCTGACCTTGTAACGTGTGTGCTGCCCTCTGCCACAGGTACCTCGCTGGCCTCGATGGTGATGTCTGCTGACCACCCTGGCCTCACCTTCACTCTGAGCCTTGTTCGCAGTGAAGCATCTTACAAACAGCCAACACAGCAGTGGAGTTTCATCTCTGACTTTGCGGTAAGCCACTAGTCCCAGTTCAAACTTGCCAATTTCTTTCTTATCCTTCCCCTCCCCAGTTTCCCCCTAACACTTCCACAATTCCTTGTGTATCTCCCACAACATTTTCTATTGTCAAATCAGTCCATCCCACAAGTCTGGGCTCTTATTCCACTCCTTTCTTGTCATTGGTATTCTCTTTCTCTCCCTCTTTCTGAAGAGCCCCCATGCTCTTTTCTGTATCGTATAAAATGGCCAACTGTACATGTGCAAGTGGTATTGCTACCGGGAGCCTGGACACATTACCTCATATTCTGATGGACCTAACATGTATATTATCAATCAGGTGTTAGACACTCTTCGCTCTGAGTCAGAGGGTTGTGGTTTCAAAGCCCATGTCATGACCTTGAACTCACAGTCTAAACCGACATTCAGCAGCTATACAGCAGCGCTGCATTTTCAGAGGTGCCTTTCTTCGAATGAGACGTTAAACCAAGGTGCCATCTGCCTGTTCAATGAATGTTAAAGACCTGGTATCAAGAGAAGGCAGTTTCTCTCAGTGCCCTGGCTAACAATTCCTGAGATAAAATTTATCATTGCCTTCCTGTTATGGACATAATCATTATAATGTTTGTTGTCATTATAATAATTGCACATTGTTACGTGCATACTGACTGAAGTGTTCACCCTCAAATACTCATTCACTCCAATTTACAGTAGATGCTATGAAGCTCTTTGAGGCATCCTCGTGAAGTGAGATGCTATGCCAAATGCATTGATTATTCTTATTTATTATTATAATGCTCGGAGCTCTGTCTATGTCTCCCACTCCATCTAGTGGTCGGGTCAAGAATGGGCACTCAGCAAGAGCAGTTGCGTCATGTTAGTAACTGAGAGCAGAAATAGAATCCACAGTCCTCAAGGTTATGAGAACCTTTCAGACCAGGAACCATAGTTAATGGTGAATTGGCTCCTCAAAAGGTCTTGGGATTGCCATCAAATGGGCATTGATTTATGGGGAACACAAGAAAAATTACACAAGAATGTCTACCCCGCACTCCCTCTTCCTCAGCCGCTGAAGGCACGATTGAAGAGAAAGGTCTTTAGACAGGACTTGAAGGAGGTAAGAGAGAGGGTGAGGTGGAGGAATTGCGGGATAGAGATCCAGAGTGTGGGAGCAGAGATGCTGAATGTCTGACCACTAATAGTGAGGCGGGAAGTGCGAGTGACCTGAAGCTGGGTTCTCGTTGCTAGGTATCTTGTCAAGTGTACTTGTTTATTTTATTACTCTCCTCACCCACTGAATCCTTTTGTGCTCCATACTTCTCTAGGTCCGGGATTACTCAGGGACATATACAGTGAAGCTTATCCCATGCAGTGCAGCGCCTAACCAGGAATACAGCCTGCCAATCAGAGCTTTGGTTATCTGATGGCTCAATGGGATTCGGAGAAGGAACAGATGTTGCCTTTTCCGAAGGTTTGCTGCCATTTTCTATCGTAAAGCCAGTGACACAACCGCACTGAACTGAACCACACTGACCCAGATTCCTTGCTTCTCACTCACTACTATCCATATTCTCATACTTCATTTTGGACAGTCAAATATCTGCCACATGCAGAAACTCACCACCGTGCTTAATATCTGCCACATTGAGAGTTCCATACATGCTCTCTATGCTCAGACATTCAGCTCTGAGGAAACCCTGCTTACCATCCCCTCCAAGGAGGATAGTCACTAATCTGACGATTGTATAAGGCAGAGAGTATGTATGGGATATTGTATGTGACATTTGAGTGTATGTGACAGTATTTATGTGTGCATATGTGCAGCAACAACAACAACAACAATTTACATTTATATAGCGCCTTTCACGTCGGGAGGACGTCCCAAGGCGCTAAACAAGAGGCGTGTGACCCGAGCTGGGAGGGGAGTGTTTGGGAAGGGGTGAAACACGAAGGGGAGGTAAAAGAGTTCGGGGTGGAACAAAAGGCACGATCGAAGAGGAAAGTCTTCAAATCGGCCTTGAAAGAGGAAAGGGAAGAGGCGAAACTGAGGGAATGAGGGATGGCATTCCATAAGGTGGGAGCAGAGAAACTGAAGGCCCGGCCTCCGATGATGGGGCGGTTCGGGCGGGGGGCTTGGAGCAGGCCAAGTCCTGTTGAACGGAGGGTCCGGGTGGGCGTGTAGGGGGAGAGTAGATCGGCTAGGTAGGATGGGGCAAGGCCATGCAAGGCCTTGTAGGTGAGGACGAGGATCTTAAATTCGATCCTCTGGAGGATGGGGAGCCAGTGGAGACGGGCGAGGGTGGGGGTTATGTGGTCACGGAGGCGGGTGCGGGATAGTACACGGGCTGCAGAGTTTTGGATGGCCTGCAGCCTATGAATGGAGGAACTTGGGAGGCCGATTAGGAGAGAATTTCCGTAATCCAGCCGTGAGGTGATGTACGCGTGCACGAGTGTTTCGGCAGCGCGGGGGGTAAGATAGTTGCGGAGCCTGGCAATGTTGCGCAGATGGAAATAGGCGGTGCCAGTCAAGGCGCGGATGTGGGGGAGGAAGGAAAGTTTTTGATCGAACATGATGCCGAGGTTCCTGATTGGCTTTGTGAGGTGGAGAGTACAGCCTTGGATGTTGAGGCTGGCAGCGCCCGATGTGCGGAGGCGCTGGCTTGAGCCAATCAGGTGGGCCTCGGTCTTATTCACGTTCAATTGCAAAAAGTTGTCCCTCGTCCACGATTCGATGTCGGACAGACATGCTGTCAGAACATCGATCGTCTGGGGGTTGAGGGATGAGGCAGAAAGGTACAACTGGGTGTCATCCGCATACATGTGGAAATTTACCCCATGTCTGCGGATGACGTCGCCCAGGGGGAGCGTGTAAAGGGTGAAAAGAAGGGGACCGAGGACAGAGCCCTGAGGGACGCCGTGGGAAACTGTGCGGGGGTTTGAAGAAAAGCCATTGGAAGAAACAAAATGTAAACGATGGGTCAAATAAGATTGGAACCAGTCAAGGACTGTGCCTTGAAGGTTGAGGTGGGAGGAAAGACGTTGAAGGAGGATGGTGTGATCGACTGTACCGAATGCAGCAGACAGGTCAAGGAGGACAAGGAGGCAGAGGGAGCCCTGGTCACAGGCGGTTAGGATGTCATTTGTGACCTTGACCAGGGCAGTTTCTGTGCTGTGGATAGGGCGGAAACCTGATTGGAGGGGTTCAAGAACTGAGTGATTTGAAAGGAAAGAGCAGAGCTGGGAGGCAACCACTCTTTCAAGGACCTTGGATAGAAACGGGAGGTTGGAGATGGGTCGATAACTTGATAGTTGCGACGCATCAAGGGAGGGTTTCTTCAGGATAGGGGTGATGGTGGCTGTTTTAAGGGAGGTAGGGACGGTTCCTGAGGAGAGGGAAAGGTTAATGGTGTCAGAAATTAGTGGGGCTAACAAATGGAGCTGGGTGCGGAGGAGGTGGGTGGGGATGGGGTCCAATGAGCACGTGGTGGGTTTCATGGAGTTGATTGTTTTTGTGATTGAAAGTGGGGTGGTGGGGTTGAAAGTGTGAAATGTGGGGTGAGTAGGGGTTGAGGTAGCTGATGAGGGCGCTGAGGTGGAGGAGTGGTGGGGGGAGGAAACCGCAGAGTGGATTTTTTCAATTTTGGATTCGAGGAAATCCAGCATCTCCTCACAACGAACGTTTGAGGAGAGGATCTGCGAGGTGAGGCGGGGGGGGGCGGAGGAGCTGGTTGGTGGTGACGAAGAGGAGGCGGTGGTTGTCCTTCGCTTCCAGGATTATCCTGGAGTAGAAGGCTGATTTGGCGGTGGCTAGGGCGGAGCGGTAAAATTTGATGCGGTCCAGCCAGATTTGCCGGTGGACCGTGAGGCCAGATTTGAGCCAGGTGCGTTCAACTGCTCTCACTTGGCTTTTGAGGGAACGGAGGTGAGATGTGTACCACGGTGATGATCGGGAATGGGAGACGGTTTTGGAGGTGAGGGGGGCCAGGGTGTCAAGGGTAGTGGAGAGGGTGTTGTGGAGGGCGGTGGAGGCGGAGGATGGGTCTGTACAAAAAGAATGCCATTGTGGGAGTAGGTCGGAGGTTTCTAGGGCAGAGGTGAAAGTTTGAGGGGGAATCTTCTTCCAGGGCCGGTAGAAGATGGTGGTGGGTTTGGAAGTGGAGGGGGGAGGGATAGAGGTGTTGCAGGAAATGAAAAAATGGTCGGAAATGGCCTTGTCTGTGATGGTGACGCCAGAGACGTTGAGGCCTCGGGTGATCACCAGATCGAGAGGATGGCCGTGAGTGTGGGTGGCAGTGTTGATATGAAGGGAGAAGTTGAAAGACGAAAGTAAAGAGGAAAATTCAGAGGAAATGGGGCAGGAGGGGGTGAAATGGAGGTTGAAATCGCCAAGAATAATAAGGCGATCAGAGGAGGCACAAAGGGAAACTAAAAGTGAAGAAAAGTCTGAAATGAAAGTGGGGGAGGGTTTGGGGGGGCGATAAACTAGTAGGATTTTGAAAGAACTGTGGGAGGAGTGAGAAAGGGTGAGATGTTCAAAAGAGGGGAAGGAGCCGGAGGAATAGGAGGATAGGGCGAGGGATGTCCTGGAGATGAGGGCCACGCCACCGCCACGAAGGTTGGGTCGAGGAGCATGGTGGAATGTGTAGTTGGGTGGTGTGGCTTCAACAAGGGGGAAAGTGTCGCCTGGGATGATCCAAGTCTCCGTCAGGGCCATGATGTCAACGTTCTCACCAAGGATGAGATCGTTGATGGCCAGTGCCTTGTTACAGACAGAGCGGACATTTTGGAGGCCGATGCGGAAAAAGCAGTTGGCCGAGGGGTGTGAGGGGGGGCTGGGATGGTCGGCGGGGAGGGTGGGGATCTGAATAAGGGAGGAGAGGTTGACCCCCCGGGTTTGTGTCCGGTGGGGCTGGCGGTGATGGTGGGGGACAGGGCACTTGGTGTGACTGCTGTTGGACAGCCAACGCCGAGTGCCACGGTGAGCCCGACGGAGGATTCCAATACTGGAACAGAGGGAAGTGGTGGGAGGGTCGAGCAGGGACAGTAAACGAGGAGGGCGAAGAGAAAGAAGGGTAGAGAAAAAATAACGGAGAGGGGGGGTTGGGGGGAAAAGCTTGAATAGGGGGAGGGAAGCTCGGGTCGTGGCGGCAGCCATATTGCGCACGCGGGGCACCAGGAGCGAGGGTCAATGGGGCGGCATCATCCCAAGGGATATGAGGCCGCGGCTGGGGGATGCAGAGGCGTTGCGGTCTGAAGCCTGACCGGGGCTGCGGCCGAGGCTGGGGTTGTGGGTTTTAGGTCCGGTCGCCAGGGCTGCGTTTGTCCGTGCTATGGGTCGCCGCGTCGAGGCTGGAGCCGGGACCAGGGCCGTGAGTCTCGTGGCTGTGGGTCTTGGAGCCGGGGCTGTGTGTCACGGGGCTGGTCTTGAAGCCGGGACTGTTTTTCACGAAGCCGTTGGTCGTGTATCTGACTGCATGTTGTGTTTGTCACAGAGAGAGACTCTGTGACAATGTGTTTGCATGTGTGATAACATACAAGACGTAAGACCCGCTGTCACCCACTGGACCAATAGTTTGCAAAATATGCTGCAGAATGTGTTTAGTGATACTCGATTTGGACCCTAATTTGTGCGTTGTGATGACTACTCAGGTTCTTTTGTGTACGGCCGGATCATGGTGGACCCTGTCCAGAACTTGGGCGACTCCTTCACCTGCAACATTGAAAAGGTCTTCCTGTGCACTGGTGCCGATGGATAGGTTCCCAAATACAACCCAACAAACAATGAGTTTGGCTGCCTGGCTGACTCTCAATCTTTATTATACAGGTTCAAGATTCTGGTATGTATCATTCTGTCATCGGGGGGAAGAGGTGTGTGAAGGGTTCATCAATACATAATGTCTTTCTTCCCTGTAGGAAAATAAATATTTCTGAACCTATACTTGGTATGTCCTGAAAGTTGTTCTTTCTAAACCTGATTGTGCTGTCTGCTCTCTCACCAGGACAAAGCTCAGCCTGAGACCCAGGCTACAGAGTTTGGTAGCCTTGCCTTTGACGCCAAGTTGGCTCTAGATGTACCGGATGCACTACCGCTTGTAAAGCAGCCTGGTTCTGATGGCTTCAGCCTTGCATCTTCTCCTCTTTTCCAGGTAAATGTCTAAGATGAGCGCCCTGTCATTGTTCCTCAGCCCTGTGGATTTCAGCAAGATCTCTGTCATTGTTTGAGAGTGGTGGAAAGTGGCCTCCATAGGCTTATGCAGTGCAAATGTATACAAATTAGGGAGTTTATGTCCTAATGGGCTTGTCACTGCTGGCTGTGCACTGAGAGGGATGGGGAGGTGAAAGATGATCGAAGGTTCGGTTGAAGAGACTATGTGACTTGCTTAGTTAAGCCAGAGACCCCTCAATAAGCTCAGGATGGCCATTTGGGACTAAGGAAAATCCAGTAGGAATCCCAGATGGTGGGATCCAGGGCACTATACAAATGTAATTTTGTTGTTGTTTTCACTGTGGTTATTACCATTGTTTAGAAGTCAGGGGACATTTAAAAACACAGATAAACATTGTTCCTGAACTAAGGAACAATGGGGAGCAACTTCACCTGAGTCTAGACCTATTCTATTAATGTAACCTTAATTAATTACACACACTGCTACACAGGTAATTAACTAAGTTGGACCTTCAGCCCTTTTTCCTCACTGTCTGAAACATCCCTCCGATTTGCTCCTTCCCTCACCTCTTTTAAGGTCCATCTCAATACCTATGGCTTTGACCATGCCTTTGTTTATCTTCCCCCCACCCCTCTCCCCACCCACTGCAACCTGTTTGGCCCTTACCCCCAGCTCAGGGATCAAGTCAGAATTGTTAAGCACATCAGTATGTCCTTAATTTGAAAGGAACTTCATAAATGTAAATTTATATTGATTGGTGTTCAGAATATCTAGAATTTGACAGGATGTTGGATTGATTCTTTGAAGCCAATTTTCTGTGGTTCCTCACTGAATATGCATATTGGGTATTTTTGCTTTGGGGAATGGCCTTTTCTGATGCTGTGTATTGCAACATTCCTACAAAAGAGATTGAAACCTTAGACCCCCCCTGACAGATACAATCAACTTCTATCTTTCCAAATCCCCCTTCAGGTGGCATCTGGCCGAGAGTGGTATATCCATGTCATCTACACAGTGCGCTCCAAGGAGAATGCCAGCCGAGGAAAGAGGAGCCTGGATTATCTGCACCATTCAATAGCCTCAACAGGGCTCAGCCACAGTCGTCGGGCAGCACCACAGGCACCTGATGTTGCTCAAGAAATTGGAAAGGAGAAGAACAGAGGAACCAACATCCAACACATAGCGCTGGATCGAGCTGATAAAGTCACCATCGTCCAGAAGGACTATCCTCCCAGGGGTGAGCAGCACCAGAGGCCACTGTTGTCTGCTGCCAGTGGAGAGTTAGAAGGCAGCCTCATGCCAGTGTTAGGGGGAGCTGGCAGCCTGCTGATCCTGGCTTGTCTGGCCATCATTGTGATTCTGCTGCTCAAGCGTAGGAACCACACTGACGCCAGGAAGCAGCCGGCGAGTGGGCATCGGGCCGGCAGCAACGAGACGGTAACCACGAGGCAGAGCTGCAGCAGCGACAGCTCCGAGGTGTGAACGAGCCGGGAGCGGATCACCCCCCCTCCGCACCTTGTGTAATAGACTCATGAACGGGGCAAGGAGAAAAAAAGAAAGAGGACAAATCTTCATGCCTTAACCTTAACCCACAACAGTGCCTTGTCTCAAAACAGTCAGAGCCTTAGGGAGAGGGAAACAACCTGGGTGGGGGGTGGGGGGGGGGGGGGGTCCGGGTGGAGTGTTTGCACAAGGCTTGTGTGGGAAAACCGTTAACCTCTGTTAAAGTGCATTTGGTGGCTAAGAATGACCTGAGTCAATGAAATTGAAAGTTATTTATGTTCAAAAGTTAATGTGCTCTTGCAGCATTGTGAGATTGTTCACTTGACATGTTGCAGTTGGTTTCCACTTGCAGTATGGAGTGTATGATATTGAGTGTCAGTGCACAGAGTGCTGACCTTATTTTGGCAGCATTGCAGTATTCATTGACAACTATGAAACTGCTGCCACAATCTACACCAGCAACCTGATGTTTTTTTTTAAAAAAGGGATTGTAATAATTTTTTATTCCATTGTTATTTGAGCCTAGGATTAGTGAAACATTTTGGAATGATTTATCACTTGTACAGAATTTAGTTGTTTCCGTGCTTAGTTTTTTTTTTACAAGAAGTTACTCATTATTTTCTTAGAATGGCAGTGAGTGTTCAATGTTGCATTTATATTGCATTTGTGTGAATAGCATTGCTCCTAAAACCTCATCCTCCCTGGTGGGATCAGGAGGAAGTCTCCAGCGTAATGTGTACTGCATAAGCCCTCCCATTTTTACTGGACATTTTCTACAGAACCACTGCTATAATCATAATGATGCAGCACCAAAGTTTGTTATAAACAGTGTTAGATCTGATTTTGTAATGGAACCCAGCAGTGCCCACACAAGGCAGAACAGAAGATTCAGCTGCTTAGCATTTCCAAGTATTATGTCCATATTAGATAAGCTAACTGCTTATCTTCCAGGTATTTATGGAAGGTAGACATAAGCAGTGGCAATTTAGTGTTCCTTGTATATGAACTAATCTCTTGTAATTGTTTGTAACATGATACAGCTCTGTTTCTCTGTGCATACATTCAGGAGGTGGGAATCCAATATCTATATCTGTTGCCCTTGGGGGAACAATATTATTTTCAGGCAACTTTTTTCTGTCTATATACCATGGTGTATTTTACAGCCATCGCTAAAAGTGGTTAGAATCCCTTCTCTGTGGCTTTGTAGTGGGATTTTGAATTGTAGTGGAACGATTGCCACTGTTAAGCTCCAATGTAATCCAACTTTTCTGCAGTCTGTTATGTGCTGGAAAGGTAGCGTTAGGATGGGGTTTTAGATTGAGTGGATGTAACATAAAGGTAACTTTTAGTGACCCACATTAAATGGATTTCACCATTACAGAGGCTTGTTTTAGAATTGTCTGACCGGTTTTTAGATACCTCTTCCTGTTGATAAACAGCTTGTACGATCTAAATGCCAGAAAAAGTGCCCACAATATAAATTGGGTTTTCTGCAGTAAAATTCCCAACTACAGTATTACAGTGTGGCGAAGGTGGTAACAGTCTCACTTCTGAATCATCAGGACATGGTACTCATTTTGTCCATGCTGACACTTCAAAGCAGAGCTAGAGGTGTGTTTGCATTGTTGGAGGTGCTGTCCTTTGGTTGAGATGTTACACTGAGGCCAGCCTGATCACGTGGATGTCAAAGATCCCATGGCACTAAAGAGAAGGAAGTTTCTCCAGATGTCCTGGCCAACAAATCCCCTGAATAAAGATGGTCATTCACTTCATGACTCTTTGTGGAATATTTCTGTATGCAAATTTGTTTCTGCAATTGCCCACAAAACACAGTTATGGAACATAATAATTTGTGAAGCGTTTTGGCATGAAAGGCGCTTTGTCAAATGCAAGGATTATAAATATTATTAAGACTCTGACTATGATTCAAATACTATCTGGATTTCAGATCTCAGGTATAAGGTGATCTAGAAGGGTTTCCCTGGGGAAACATAAGTTATGTCTTAGGGACTGTTTCCTGTAGTTATGATATACAGTAAGTTAACTTGGTTTAACAGTGCTGAGAATATGATAATCCTGCTCCTTTGTTCTTGTTTCAATTTCCCGTGTGGATTCTTGAATATATCTATCGTAAAATATAATGACGTTTAATTATATTTGGTGACAGGAACTATTTAGCTCCACTCTGAAACTTTACGACTTCTTGCTCCAGAACCTGTGTTAGGAATCTATTACATGTGCGTACTAGGGAACGGCGATATGGGAATTTTCCGGATATGGATGTATCGGTTGGCTCATATCGAGATATACCGAAATACCAAGTGCGCGCGCACTCCGGGTGCGCACGCATTCGGGGCCTATCTTTTCAGGAGGTAAATATCTTTCTCTCTCTGTGTCTCTCACTCTCTCCATCTCTGTGTTTTTCTGTCTGTGTCTCTCTATGTCTCTCTCCCTCTCTCCTCTCTCACACCAGGAGACGGGGTGTGGTGGGGAGGTGGTGGAAGTTGGGGGGACAATGACTGCAGAGCGGATTCCCTCAATTTTGATCACGTAGAAATCCAGCATCTCCTTGCAGTGGGAGTTGGACGAGAGGATCTGCGAGGCGGGGTGGACGGAGAAGGTGGTTGATGTTGGAGAAGAGAAGCCGTGGATTGTCCTTCGCCTCCAGGATTATCTTGGACGTTCTTGCTTCTGAATTAGAAGGTTATTCTTCACTCCAACTGGCTAATTTATTTCTGTGGGGGAATTTTCACTGCTGTTCATGAATGTTTGCACATCTAAAATGTGCATTTTGTTTGAATTTATAACCTTCATTAAAAAAAATTACAATGACAACAAATTGCATTTTTATTGCACATTTGAAGAACATCCCAAGATGCTAATAAATACACTGTACTTGCAACATTAAAATTGTTCAGGGCAGAAATTTGCAAAGATAATTCTATCAATTACCACTGGCCCTTATACTTTTTTTTCACCACACGATACGTAGTTTGGTGTCAGAGGCAACGGTGAGATGCAGTTACTAGAACCTGTCACAAGGGGACAGTACACATGTGTTACCCACACTCTATCTCAGAATGATCAGTTTACCTTGTCTTGGCAAGAGATTATGTACAGTTCAGTGTATTTGGAGGTATTCCCAGGCGCTGTGCATCTTGCACTGATGCTTGAGAAGCTTTTATGTAAAAAATATCTTGAAAATTTTACGGGATGAGATTAAATAGAAAAGAAGTGAATGTTGTTACGTTGGCAAAAGCGGCAGCTGAACTGTGCCCCATGGTTGCTCATTCTTCCAACCACACGTTTGAGAGTCTGGATTACTTGTGACCCTTCGATGAGCAGAGCGAGTGAGTTGTGGTGGCTTCACCTTAGAGCTCTGCTACACGAGAAACAACACAGAATTTCTGGAGTCCTTAATGCGTCCACCTGCCAGAAAAAAAAGCTTTCATTTGTGAGTGGTTACTTGGCAGAATGAGTATTTCAGTTCACATTACTGGCTCCAGAAAGTTTAAACTACATCCGAGGCCTGTAGCTCAGTGGGTAGAGCACTCACATAAGCGAGAAACCTGGGTACTATTCCAGGCAGTGCGAAACCTTGGACAACTTTCCTTACTCCACACACCCAACAATAATCCATCCAAATAAAAAATAAAAGAATTGGTCATTTCAATCCATCACTGTTTGTGAGACCCTGCTATGCGCAATCGGCTGTCACATTTCGCCCACATATACATAGTCAATTAATTTTACAATATATCCTGCAAAGCACTTTGAGAAGTCTAGAAGATGCGTAAAGCGTTTTATCAAATGCAAGGATTATTTTTATTGTAGTTTGATATTATACAGGTAGGGATTTTATGAATTATAATGGGGTCCCACTGTACATAATGCTCAACTGTTAATCACAAGATTTATCTGGTTGAAGAAGGCCTTGCGACTCATCTGATCTCATCCCTCCAGAATATCCACCCTACCATCCCCCCATCACTGCATCAAGCTGCTTTTTAAGTGAGTCTGGTGTCCTGGCCTCTACCACCATTCCTGGCAATCTGTTCCAGTTGCTAATTGCCCTCTGTTGTCTTTGTTCTGCTGTTCTGAAGCATCCTGTATTTATCTAGCTTTACTGCTTCAATCCCATCTAAAATTATACACATCTCTGTGAGGTCTCCCCTAAGTCACTTCTCATGACTATCTTATCTAATTGCTGCTCATTGAACCTCCATAAAGGTCTGCACAGTGACTAGAACTGCGTACCGTATTCAAGATGTGATCTGACCAAACCACTGTACAGCCTGAGTATGGTGTCTGAGGATCTGACCTCAACTGATTTAGCAACATAACCCCGTTTGCTTTCTTTATTGCTGCTTCACACAGCTTTGACACAGTGAGCAACAAATCAACTAACATCCCTAGAACACTTTCAGCTTCCCCTTCTGGCTGGTTCTATCCATCCATACAGCATACTCAACTTCAATCACAGCATTGCTCAAGATAAATCGCTGATTATAATATAATAATTCTTGCATTTGATATAATGCTTTTTCACATCTTATCGACGTCTCAAAGCGCGACACAGAATATACTGTCAAGTGAATTGACTATATTTGTGGGCGAAACATGGCATCCAATTGAGCACAGCAGCGTCCCACAAACAGTTGTGATTGAAATGACCAATTTTTATTATTGTGGTTTTGTGATTGTCACAAAGTAACATTGCCCTTCTCAGTGTGCAGTGGGGAGCTGGAATCTGTGACTGATCTGCACCTTCGGATGTTCTCTCAATTTGGAAAATGCTATACACATGTAAGATTTTAATGTATTGTGTGTGCTGGTGAAGTGTGTGGTGGGCATGTGATGTGAAAGAACATCAAGCCACTGGTGCAGTATTGGAAATCATGATGATTTCTGCCTGCTCTGACCAGATTAGGAAACAATTTGTGTCGAGAGAAAGGGTTAAAAAAAAGTAAAATATAGCATGCAATGTGATAACTATCATGGGACCTCGGTTGAAATGTCTGAATGCTGACATGTCTGAGCAATCGGTTTGATCTGGTGAGAAGATAGCAACAAGGATGATCCCCAGTGTTAGAGGAATGAGCGACGAGCAATGATTAGATAAGCTAAGACTCCGCAGTCTTGAAAGAATATAACACAGAGGGGACCTCACAGAGATGTATAACATTTTTAATGGGATTGAAACAGTAAACCTAGACACCTAGACAAAGGTGAAATGTAAGGCATCCAAACCTCCCTGGATGACTAAGGAAATCGGGGCCAAAATAAAACAAAAAAAAGAGGCTTATGATAAGTGTCAGGCTCAAAATTCAGAAGGGAACAAAGCAGAATATAGGAAGTGTAGGATAGAACTAAAAAAGGAAGTTAGAGGGGCAAAGAGACTGCATGAAAAACAATTAGCGAGTAAGATTAAGGGGAACCCTAAGGTTTTTTACCAACATATTAAGAGTAAAAGGTTGGTCAAGGAGAGGGTGGGGCCAATTAGGGACCTAGGAGGAAATCTCATTGTGGAGGCAGAGGGCATGGCTGATGTACTGAATGAGTACTTCGCCTCTGTCTTCACAAAAGAAAATGATACAGCCAATGCCATGGTATTAGAGGAGAGGGTAGGAGAAATGGATAGAATAATTATAACCAGAGAGGAAGTGCTAAAAAGGTTGACGTCGCTCAAGGTGGATAAGTCACCTGGTCCGGATGGGATGCACCCTAGGTTACTAAGTGAGGCACGGGAGCAAATAGCAGGGACTCTGGCCACGATCTTTCAATCTTCCTTGGACACAGGGGTCGTGCCAGAGGACTGGAGGATAGCTAATGTTACTCCCTTGTATAAAAAGGGGCAGAAGGACAAGCCTGGTAACTACAGACCAGTCAGTCTAACGTCGGAAGTGGGCAAACTTCTAGAGTCCATAATCAGGGACAAGGTAGATCTTCACTTAGAAAGATATAGGCTAATAAAGGACAGTCAACATGGATTTGTTAAAGGCAAATGTTGCCTTACAAATCTGATAGAATTTTTTGATGAGGTAACGGAATGGGTGGATAATGGTAGCGCAGTTGATGTAGTTTACATGGACTTTCAAAAGGCATTTGACAAAGTGCCACATGAGAGACTTATTATGAAATTAAAGGCCCATGGCGTAAAAGGGACAGTGGCAGCGTGGATCCACAACTGGCTGCGAGACAGAAAGCAGAGAGTTGTAGTGAGCGGCTGTTTTTCAGATTGGAGGGAAGTGAGCAGTGGTGTGCCACAGGGATCGGTTTTGGGACCATTGCTGTTTGTAATCTACATCAATGATCTGGACTTGGGTGTACGGAGTACAGTTTCCAAGTTTGCAGATGACACTAAGTTAGGGAGAATAGTAAACAGTGAGGAGGATAGTAGCCATCTGCAAGAGGATATAGACAAATTGGTAAAGTGGGCAGACACATGGCAGATGAAGTTTAATGCAGAGAAGTGTGAGGTGATGCATTTTGGGAGAAGAAATGAAGGGAGGCAATATAGGCTAGATAGTACAATTTTAAATGGTGTAAAGGAACAGAGAGACCTGGGGATTTGTGTTAGTGACTCGTTGAAGGTGGCAGGACAGGTAGACAAGGCTGTTAAGAAGGCATATGGGATACTAGGCTTTATAAATAGGGGTATAGAGTACAAAAGTCAGGAAGTGCTGACTAACCTCTATAGGACTTTGGTGAGGCCTCAGCTGGAATACTGTGTTCAATTCTGGTCACCAAACTACAGAAAGGATGTGAAGGCATTGGAAAGGGTACAACGAAGATTTACTAGGATGGTGCCAGGATTGAGGGACTTCAGCTATGAGGAGAGGCTAGATAGGCTAGGGTTATTCTCTCTGGAGCAGAGAAGATTGAGGGGAGACCTAATAGAGGTTTATAAGATCATGAGGGGTTTCGACAGGGCAAATAGAGAAAAACTATTTCCACTCGTGGGTGAATCTGTGACTCGTGGTCACAGATTTAAAATAGTTTCAAGGCGCAGTAGAGGGGAGCTGAGGAGAAATTTTTTCACTCAGCGAGTTGTTCGAATCTGGAATGCATTGCCTGAAAGGGTGGTGGAGGCTGATTCGATAACAACTTTTAAAAGGGAATTAGATCTTTATTTAGGGAGAACGGGTCTATTAGGCTATGGGGAGCGGGCAGGGCAGTGGGATTGAATCGCTCTTTTCAAAGAGCCGGCACAGACTAGATGGGCCGAATGGCCTCCTTTTGTGCCGTAAAATTCTATGATTCTATGATTCTATATAGTCAAGGTTGACCCTCCCAGTGCAGGGCGGGGGCTGTGCTGAACTGTGAAAGGTGCATCCTTTGGATGAGCTGTTTAACTAAAGTCCTGTTTGACTATCCAGTAGGCATTGCATATCTCATGGCACTGTTTGAACAGACACAAGTAAACTACCATAGTTGGTTGTCCTAGCCAAAAATCCCCCCAAATACCCAGAGTCATAACTATTCGAGGTATATTGCTATGCTGTCAAATTGGCCCACAAAATGCAGTCACTTCGCTTTGCAGCATATTCAATATTTTGATACGTTGACAATGCATTAACGCGTATATCAAATCCAAGGATTATTATATTATTACCACCTTCAGCTTGTGACGTCACATCCCGACATGAAAGGTGCGACATCTCAAAGCGAACGCGGCTTTCTCAAGTGTGCATTGGCTTATACGCAAAGAAATAAATGCGGCACTTTTTTGCGTAACGAGAGTAAAATTTGGTTATACACACTGGCTGGCCCTGCGCGCATGGGCATTTGGGAGGCCGCCAGCCCCGCTCGCAATGCACACTTGGGAGGTTACCGCCAGCTCCCACTTAAGTCCGATGATTCCTCGGCCTCGGAGCAACCTGATGGCATTGCATGGTAAACAGAAGAGAGAGAGTCTCCTAACACTTCCAGGACCAAAGGTAAAATAATTTAGCCAAGCTGAAGCAAGGTGCTGTTTTATCGTCTCCAGTGAGTCAGTGAGAGCAGGAGAGTGACGAGCGGGGAGAGCTGGCCACCCGCTGTAGCCCGCCTCAGTACGTACCTTGCATTGGTCGGGTGTGGATGTGCCTGGAGGCTTGAGGTTGGATAGCCTGTGGCTAGATTCCCCTAACCCCTTTTTTCCCATTACTTACTAAGCTTACCGAAGGCAATTTTACCGAGTGCCATGTTTTCCAGGAATGTAAACCCCGCGTTCGGCGAGGGCCAACTGTACACAAATGCAATTATGTTTGTTGTGTTGTTGCATATATTGAGCTCATTTTTTAGTAGTCCTGATGGACTCAGCATTAAAAATGCTATGTCAGCACTCTGGGAATAAGCTGACTATACACTGTCTTTAAGATGAATGTAACCTCATCCTTGCACGATGGGCAAGCCTCTCAAATTAAATGTTTTTCTTCCTTTGGTCACATTAACACATACAAGATTGCTTTTTAGAGCAATATCCCAGGTGCACCTCTTATACGAGCATGTTTCTGTAACACGGAATCGGGTGAAGGTATTGAGTGACAGGCCATTTATTCAGAAAAAGCACCGAAAATAGGTCTGTAGGTTATAAAACACAAAAGTCACAAATATCTGCTTAATGTACCAGAGAACAGCTTTCCTCACCCACATCCAAGCAATGACCCGCTCTGCCATTCCTCACCTCTGCAATATTGCCACCATTACCTCACCCAACCCCTGGCTGTTGAAACCCTCATTCACACATTCATCACATCCTGGGTCGACTACACCAATGCTCTGCTTGTCAGCCTTTCCAAGTCCTCCCTCCATAGGTTGCAGCTCATGCAGAACTCTGCGGCCTGTGCCCTCTACCGCTCCAAGCTTTGTGACCCCATCTCCCCCATTCTCACCCAACTCCATTGGCTCCCCATCTTTCAGAGGATCCGATTCAAGATCCTGGTCCTCACGTTCAAAGCCCTCCACAATCTCGCTCCACCCTACCTCTGCAGCCTCCTAACCTCCTACCAACCTGCCCACCCACTCCGCTCAGCAGGCTCCAGCCTGCTCCACGTTCCCTGACCCACCAGCTCCACCATTGGTGGGCAAGCCTTCAGCCACTCTTCCCCCAAGGGTTGACTATGTTGTAAACTGAATTGACTGTATATTTATGGGTGAAATGTGGCAGCCAATTGAGCACAGCAGTGTCCCACAAACAGTCATGGATTGAAGTGACCAATTAATTACTGATTCTTTGAAGGATTATTATCAGGCGTGTGGAGTAAGGAAACTTGCCCAAGGTTTCGCCTTGACCTGCCGGGAATTAAAACCAGGTCCTCTTGCTTGTGAAGCGAGTGCTCTAACCATTGAGCTACTGGACTCTACGAGGTATCTACAAATAACTAGTCCACTCCAGCCGTAAACTGTGTCTACATTTCACTCGACTGAAGTAAAACATCCGAGTTAAAACAGAAAATTGAGAAGTTAATTTTGTAGCATTTCTTGACGGATAGCTTAACTAATAAATTTCAAGTGGAGACTCCTTCTGGTAATAGGAACCAGATTGTGCACGTCACTCAGAAATGTGATCTCTAATTCTCCGAAAGATTGTGTTGGAGTAACGTTTCTGTGAGGCAGCATCAAGATGCCCAGATTTCTTAATAAATTTAGTCACTTATAGTCAAATGATTTTGAAAATAAATTGAGGCACTGTGGTGCTCAGCCACTGAATTCCGTGATGTTGATAATAATAATAATAAAATAATATTAATCCTTGCATTTGATATAGTACCTTATCATGTCTTTGAGATGTGTCAAGGACCTTCACAGGATATACTGTGAAGTGGATTGTCTGTGTATTACGTGGTCAAAATGCAGCAGCGAGTGGCGCACAGCAATCTCCCACAAACAGCCATGGAGTGAGTGACTAATTCTATTTGGATGATTGTTGCCCAGGATGCCACAAAACTCACTTTCCTTTTTGAATAGTGCTGTGGGGTTTTTAACATCCACCTGAACAAGCTCAGTTTAACGTCTCATAAGAAGCATGGGATGTACATGGGTTTCCCTGCAGGAACTGAGCTTTAACTTGCAAGGTGCTTTCCTCAGGTCTGAAGTGTTATTGAACTGTTTTCTCACAGTGCTTGTTTAACCCTTTGTGTCTATGTAAATCAATTACCATATATGAATCGGAGAAGAGTATAATAAGAGCAAAACAAGAACTGCCCTGCTTATCGTGTTTCTGTGTCATTCAGCAACATGTGAAGCCTGCCATGGATCATTCTGTCTGTCTGTTGTCTCAATGCCAAGCCCACGTCGCTGTGCTCCACACTAACTAAACCAATACTTTATTCTGCAACTGGGTCTACATTCACTGCACGAGGTGGCAGCCTATTCCATAAATCAACAGCTCCCCGCTACATGGCAGTGCTGGACAGATTTCTCTCTGCTGTCTTTGTAAACCTGTCCCCGAAGTGTACTTCAGAGCCTACAGCATCCAAACTAACTCATCAGTAACGGTAGGAGTGAGGGCATTACAAGGTGGTGTATTTGATGTGGTCTCATGTTGCAAATATTGCAGTAATAGGTACCAGTCGAAAACATCCACTGTCTCCCCCTCAGCTGGGTAACTGCTTCCCATTTATAACCATTTCTCTCCACCATCCGCCTCTCACGAATATCGATGGCAGTGCCCTGAACAGATGATTACATTTTACAAGTTTACATCAGGCAAACAGCTCATTGAGTCCTCAGCAGTTTTTGTTTACCGCATGCCCAAAATTCTAAATACACTTAGACTGTAGGACTATTTTGTCCTTAAATCCAAGATTTGTATAATCCCCACCCCAAAATAAAAATGGTAAAGTTCTTTAGTTTACCTCAGACTGAACAAGCATGGGAGCTCCCAACTTGCTTCTGGTTAGGCATCCCTTATTGAAAATGTGCCAAACCCGTTCCCGGGTTCAATCACCAGAAAGGGTTCTACTCAAGATTGTGCAGGGCCGTACGCAGGATTTTTTTTGGGGGGGTGCGAATTGCTAGTGATGGGACCAACAATGGCCGGGGGCTTGGGGGCTGCCCCCGAAGCCCCCTCGAGGTCTCCGACGTTTTACACAGTTTGAGGTCTTATTTAATCGGTTCAGAAGATCCAATATGAACGGTAAATGTTTCATGTCCTTGGTGTTTAAGAGCATCATTATTTATTCAGTGTTTATATTTTCCCCGGTAGTCGGTGTCTAATTGGGAAGGTCGAATGTGTTCGCCGATAAAAGCCAACACGATTGTTGACTCGATGATGTAAGGAATGCGAACGAAAAAGAAAATTACAATCCAATTAACACAGTACAATGACGAATGCTTGATAAATGTATGCTTAGAGAAAATGATCATAAACTACAGATTGACGGTAATTAATAAGTTGTTCTGCATTGTTATCCTAAGACTAAATTTATTTCGGACTGTAATGAACAATAATGTAAGAGTAAAGTATGAATTATGTGCTCAGATATTCCAGCAAAGCAAATTTTATAAAAGACAAGAAAATATACAGAAACTGAAAATCAGTGTCAAACAGTTAATTCACACGTGTTACAAGCCTGTTATCAGCATTATCCTGAAAATATCGTTGAACTGTGAGCAATAGTGTAGTTAGTTTTTATTTATTTATTTAGAATCAAAATGAAAGGCATCAAGCAATACTGATCTGACGAAAAAATACTTGAAAAAATAAGGGAGGGGAAATTAATTCTTTAATAGCGTTCCGTATTCGAGACGCCTCGGTCGCTTTGAAGCCAATACGTCAACCGCTCTACCAATATCGATTTCCATATTATAATGAATGTGCATTAACGCGAGGGCTGAAAGTCGCTCCTATACGGAGCAGAATGCTGGACACTTAGGCAAACCCAGGAGATTAGGTGACTCGTGAGGTATATACCAGGCTTCTAAGAGACGCCCTGAACGTTTACTGGCGACAGCATCTGACAAATTGTGAGCTATATGGTACACTACCACACTGGTATCACAGACATTACCACAGAGGCGTCTTAGGTTTAGCGGACATAGCTGGAGAAGCCGGGAGGAAACTGTCCATAGTCCTACTATCCTATGGGAACCATTGCACGGTCACAGAACACGAGGTAGACCGACCCTAACCTACATCGATACATGAAATGCACGGATTATATTATTATTCAAAGAGAGAAAGAGTGACTTTCAGAGGAGTCACGTTGAAGAGATTTGTGTAGGAAGAGCTGTTGCTTTGCAGACTCGACTGCACCTGTCCTTTATATCCCGCTGGTGTGAGGCAGCAGTTCTGGGGACCTCAACTCTAACAGGTGCAGGTTAACAATCCTTTAAGTTATAGCCAATTACGTGACACTGCCCACAAACCCTGAAAATAAATCTCAGTTGTCAATCAGTCAGATATGCAACCTCGACCTTGGGAATGTCTTCAGATTCAGAGGCACTGAGTAGGAGGGAAAGAAAGTTTCCCACAGGTGATAGAAGACAGCAGCATCACCTGGCGAGTCGCCTGGCACAGTGAATAGCACTCTGGCCTCTGAGTCAGAAAGTTATGGGTTCAAACCCCACGTCGGCACTCGGTATCACACAGAGGAAGCTGACACTTCAATGTGGTGCTGTGGGGGGGGGGGGGGGGGGGTTAGAGGCTGTTCTTTTGGTTGAGATGCTGAACCGAGGTCTGATCCGTCTGTTTAGATGGATGTGAAAAGATCCTCTGACACTACTCGAAAAGCGGAGGGAAGTCTCTCTCCTGTTGTCCTGGCCAACAAACGCCCCCAAATAAAATCGGTGACTCACTCCATCGGTGTTTGTGGGACAATCCTGGGCAAAAACTGGCCACTTTACAGTACGTTCTGTGAAGCGCTCTGAGCTGTCTGACAATGTACTAAGGCACTATTATCAATTGCTAACATTATCAGATTAAAATACGATTTCAGCTTCCACAAAGTGGTGCTACCTTTTTATGTAGTGACTGTATACGGGATGATTTCCGATTGACACACCACGTGGAATAGGCGCTAAAGCCTAGGTCTATGTCCATGCGTATTTTTGTTAAAGATAGGCATTCCCGCCCAGCATATAACTTTTTTGTTGGGTTCTCAAAAGCTTTAATTTCTCAGAAGCTTGTAAATATGTTGTCATTGTTTGCTAGCATTACAGTCACACCTCTCAAAACTTGAGTAATTTTTACTTACGGTGATCAGATGAATAGATGATTTTAACTCCAGAATTGGTGCTGCCCCTGGTGGCTGTTTACGGGATGATTTCCAAACGAGGATGGATTTGAGTCTTGGCGCCTATGTTTATCCAATCACGAGTCACAGACTCGCCGCGTCATGGACTGGTCTATCGACGCGGTATGTTTTGGGTAGACGCCGATTCTGGTGTGCGACTCGATAATTTTATATTAATACTAAATCATTCAAAGATGTGTGTTTATAATTTATACATAGTTTTGAAGAACTGATTGTTGCACAAATGTTCAATAAATTTACTTGGTATTTAAATTTGATAAAAAAATGCAATTCTCTACCCCGGAAAATGTGGACCTTTTATAATTTGGGGGGGTGCGTACGCACCCGTCGCACCCCCCCTGCGTACGGCCTTGTTGTGTCACCATCTGCATGAATGTAGGGGCAGAGCAGTTACTGGAGGCATGGAGACATCCCACTCAGCTCTTATTAACCCTACAAACGGTGAGAAACTTGCCTGACAGTACTTTCAATGGCAAGCTATGTGTTCTCAGCTGATTAAACTCAAGAAATACTCCAACGCATACTCTGCAGTCCCCAAGCTTTTAACCTTTCCAAGTTGCGCCTAATGCTTTCCAGAATTAAGTACGTTGGGTGCGTTCCTCTGGGAGAGATTGTGTATTTCACTCAGACGTAGGAATATTTCTGTGTGTAGGTGGCAGAATACAGGTAATTGAGCTCTCAGCCTGGTTTGGATACTCTTAAGTATGGTGATGGGTTTCAACATGTGCCACACCTCCAGCTGATAAAAAAAAAGGGGGAAGGATTAGGGTTGAATAAAGTAGATGTAGTAAAGCAATTGATAGATGTGTTGATGTGCAGTATGTGCAGGTTTGTAGGACATTTTGTGAATAAAAGTGACTTCATTGACAGCTGCAGTACCGGTAGGAGAGATCAAAGTGAAAAGAGAGTTATTTCTGTTCCAGGCAACATCATTATGAGGCACCCTTCCTTTAAGAAAAACACAGTTGGGTCCAAATTGAATGCTGTGAACAGTGGCAACGCTGATTAAAGCGACATGTGTAACAGTAAAGATAATTCACAGCACAGTTAGATCTCAATGCATTTTACTCTGGTCACATGAAAAGTCTAATCTTTGAAATTATTGGCAGCAATTACCGCTGACTCTTGCACTAATCACTGCACTACATGCAAAGCACTAGATAGTTTATATTAAAATACCGTGACATAATTGGCTGGCTGGCTGGCGGGCACTAATCCCTGCTCGAATTCTGCATTCACTAAATTTATCAATATTTAATTCTGCCAGACTATGTGATCGAATAGGCTTTTGCGGTTCTCCCATGGGGTCTTTATTCATCGCAAATCAATGTGGATAGCACTTCCCAGACCTTTTGCGAAGATCAAACATTGTGTCCCATCATTATTACGGTTTAACAATGGAGTGACGGAGGGAGGTGCTCATTATGGTGGGCTTCCTCCAGGGCCATGAGGAAAGGTTTGCTCCCATCAGAAAGCTGAGGAGGGGAGAAGGTAGCTTTTAACCATTACACAGCAGTAAAAATCATTGTCTCAGCAAAAGTAAGTGGCGTAAAGTTTTCAGTGCAAATTGTTTTCCTTGATTACGTGTTAGAACCAAACTTTATGCCTTGATTTTCTCCAGGATTCTCGATAAGGATTCTCGCCTTATCACATCATCGAGACATCTCAAAGTGATTCATCACAGGATATACTGAAAGTAAGTGACTGCATATCGCCTACAAGACATCCTCCCGACATGAAAGGTGCTATACAAATGTAATTTTGTTGTTGTATATTGTGAGGAGTGGTATGCGGCAGCCAGTTGCACACAGCAATATCCTACAAATAGCCATGGAGAGAGTGATCAATCTTATTTTAGGGGAATTGTTGGTCAGGACACTGCAAAAAACTCCTTTCTCTTTTCAAATAGTGCCATTGGATCTTTAACATCCACTTGGACAGATGGAACCTTGATTTAATATCCAACCACCAGCAATTCAGCACAACTCCAGTACCACTTTGGAGTTTTATCTTAGATTATGTGATTTTAAATCCTGACGCAGGGCTTGAACTCACAACATTCTGACTCAGGGGTGACATTGCTATCACTAAGCCGAGCTGATTGGCTTTGTAAAGTCTGCAGTACAAGAATGATACCAGGATTGAAAGAATCAAATGATGAGAATACGTTGCACAAACTTGGTTTCTATTCTCTGAAGTTCCAAATGTTGAGGGGGAGTTATTAAAGGTGTTTAAACTGCTAAAGGGACTTGATAAGGTAGATACAGAGCAGTCATATCGTTTGGTGGGGGAATCCAGAATGAGGAGACATAATCTTAAAATTTCAGTTGGAAGTGTCATCAGGAATTTTTCATACAAAAGCTTGAGGAACTCTTTCCCTCAAAAGGTTGTGGATCCTTGGTAAATTGGAATTTTCAAGTCTTTGTTATGCCATGGTATGAAGGGATATTGAGGAAACTGAGGTAAATGGAGCTGTCGAATAGATCAGCCATGATCAAATAAAATGGTGGAACAGGGTCAAGGAGTTGAATGGCCTACTCCTATGTTCCTCAAACTCAGTTGACATGAGTGAGAGACAAGAACAGCACGAGTGAGAGATAAGAACAGGATAGTACCAGGAATGCGGGACTTCAGCTATGAGGAAAGGCTAGAGAGGCTAGGTTTATTCTCATTGGAACAGAGTTGGGTTGACGTTTACAATCTGGAACCACCCAAGATGGCCTGAGATTATACTCTCCAAATAAAGACTCTGAACTTCGGTTCACCCCGATTACATATTTATAAGAGATCACCTCATCAGCAGCAACCTTCCTATGACTCACACCCAGTGCAAGCTTACAAAGCAGTCCTTCTATTAATTTCCTGATTTTTAATAATAATACTTCCATTTGATAAAGCACCTTATCATGTGCTTGTCTCAAAGCACTTCGTATAATATACTGTAAAGTGAATTGTCTGCATATTTTGTGGTTGAAAAGCAGCAGCCAATTGCACTCAAACAACAGCAACAACAAAATTACATTTGTAGAGCACTTATCAAGTCTCAAGTGATGAGTGAGGGCAGAGAGGTAGGAGGGTGGCTGAAGGCAAGGTCAAAAAGGAGGATGTTGAGTTGGGTCTTGAAGAAAGCAAGGGAGGGTGCAAGCTGAAGGAATTGTGCGATGGAGTTCCAAAGGGTGCGGGCAAACAGGCTGAAACCCAGCCATTGATGTGAGGGTGGGTCAGGCGGGAGATATGGAGCAGGCTGTAGCCTGCCAAACGGAGGGTGTGGACAGGTTGATAGGAGGTCAGCAGGTCAGAGATAGGAGGGGGCAAGGCCATGGAGGTCTTGAAAGTGAGGACAAGGATTTTGAATTCAATCCTCTGAGGGATGGGGAGCCAGTGGAGCCAGGTGAGGTTTGGGGTGATGGGCTCACGGAGCCTTGCATGGGACTGGATGTGAGCTGTAGAGTTTTTAATGATCTGCAACTTGTGAAGTTGATGAGTTGGGGAGGCCAACAAGGAGGGAGTTTCTATTATGGTAGATTGAGTGACCAAATTATTAGTATTAATATTTTTTCATTTTACATGATCATTACATTTGATGAGAATGCGTTTCACTATTGGGGAGATTGTCTCAAAGCAATTCACAAATATACTGTAAAGTGCAACTACTGTATATTTTGTAGGTAAATTATGATATTCAAAAAAGACTTTCACTTGAGGAAGAGAAGACTTTGTAATAGGTCCATGAAAAACGCCACTTTCAGGGCATCACTTTTATTGTACTTCCTGTGCATCAGAAAGCGGCTTCCATCTCAACAATTATGTCTTTTGAACATTGAATGGGGCCTGATGGGGAGTCCACTTCCTGCACATCCAAGTTCATTTGAAGTGGAAAATATGCAATCTCGTGCTGAAAAGACTACAATTGCAATATAAATGTAAAGAGTGCAAAATGGATTCAGAGTTCACTCTGAAATTAACCCCTAAAGGGTCTTATGGAGTCATTTTTATAATCTTATTAAAAAGATAGTCAGGTAATTATCTGGCTGGTTTATAACCTTACAAAGCTAACAAGCATTAAAGTGCATGCATGGTGTTCTCCTCAGCCCCCGTGAGAGCATTTGGGACTGGAAAGTGTAATTCCTGCTTACAATGGTTCTCTGTTGGACATGACACTACATCTTTCTCAGCAGTTGAAGCTTTCATTTCTTATACCTCAGACTGGGTGTTACGGAAAGAGTGTGTTACCTCATTGAATTAGAGGTCAAGATATTTTGGAGAAATCAGTCAAGTTTCCATTACAAATAAATGGCACCTCCAAAGAGCAGATATCAGTGCAAAAACAATAGTGGAAACAGAACCTATACAAGCAGCAACATGGGCCATGCGTATTAAATTGTTAAGTCTGGTTTCAGTGCCTCTGTTTGTTTTTTTAATGTTACCACAATTTGCATTTTATGATTGACGGGGTACAGATGATGCCTGTTATTGTCTGATGGTGCTCAGTGGAAGAGGAAGAGATCTGCTGCCAAAATAACTGCTAAAATGTGCTCCTCAAGCCCTTCAGCCCACGGTAATGAGATAATAGATTCTTTTAAGTGATGACAATATGCAAAAGTCAAACGGCTTGTACTGTGTTTTTAAAGCAGGTCTGAAAATGTTATTGATAAGAAAGGAAAGGGGGGTTTGCCAGAAAGGAAAAGCTTCTTCATCAAACCACAATTTAAATGAACTATTTCAGACAATGTGTGAAAAACAAATGTTACCTTGAGATTCCTTGCTCTCGGAAATCTTGTAAATCAATAGCTTTTGTACTACTAATATAGGGTCCGGCGATATATCGGTTATACCCGATACAATTTTCATATCGATATGCGATATAGACGTTTTAAAAATATCGATATATCGAAAAGTCAATATATTGATGAAAAAAATCGGAATGCGCGCGCACTGAACTACAAGACCCAGAATGCTCATCTCTATACACAATGCACAGACCGAGGTGCAAAGCCGCCATATTGTATTCATAGTCCTCGAATACAATATACAGGTATGCAAGGGGTGAGGGGAGAGAGAAAGCTGGGTGGGGGGGGAGAGAGAGACAACAACAACAACTTAAACTTATAAAGCGCCTTTCACATCGGGACGACGTCCCAAGGCGCTGCACAGGAGGCGTGTGACCCGAGCTGGGAGGGGAGTGTTCGGGAAGGGGTGAAACACGTACAGGAGGTCGAAAAATTCGGGGGGCAACAAAAGGCACGGTTGAAGAGGAAAGTCTTCAAACCGGCCTTGAAAGAGGAAAGGGAAGAAACAAGACGGAGGGATTGGGGGATGGAATTCCACAGGGTGGGAGCAGAGAAACTGAAAGCCCGGCCTCCGATGGTGGGGCGGTTCGGGCGGGTGGCTTGGAGCAGGCCAAGTCCTGCTGAACGGAGGGTCTGGGTGGGCTTATTGGGGGAAAGTAAGTCAGTTAAGTAGGGCGGGGCAAGGCCGAGCAAGGCCTTGAAGGTGAGGACGAGGATCTTGAACTCGATCCTCTGGAGGATGGGGAGCCAGTGGAGACGGGCGAGGGTGGGGGTCATGTGGTAGCGGAGGCGGGTGCGGGATAGTACACGGGCTGCAGAGTTTTGGATGACCTGCAGCCTGTGAATGGAGGAACTGGGGAGGCCGACAAGGAGAGTTTCCGTAGTCCAGCCATGAGGTGATGTATGCGTGCACGAGTGTTTCGGCAGCGTGGGGGGTGAGGTAGTTGCGGAGCCTGGCAATGTTGCGCAGGTGGAAATAAGCGGTGCCGGTCAAAGCACGGATGTGGGGGAGGAAGGAGAGTTTATGGTCGAACGTGATGCCGAGGTTCCTGACTGGCTTTGTGAGGTGGAGAGTACAGCCTTGGATGTTGAGGCTGGCAGCGCCCGATGTGCGGAGGCGCTGGCTTGAGCCAATCAGGAGGGCCTCGGTCTTGCTCACGTTCAATTGGAGGAAGTTGTCCCTCGTCCAGGACTCAATATCGGACAGACATGCTGTCAGAACATCGATGGTCTGGGGGTTGAGGGATGAGGCAAAGGTACAGCTGGGTGTCGTCCGCATACATGTGGAAATTTACCCCGTGTTTGCGGATGACATCACCCAGAGGGAGCATGTAAATGGTGAAAAGGAGGGGGCCGAGGACAGAGCCTTGGGGGACGCCGTGAGAAACTGTGCGGGGGTTAGAGGAGAAACCGTTGGAAGAAGCAAAATGTAGGTGGTGGGTCAGGTCGGAATGGAACCAGTCAAGGACTGTGCCTTGAAGGTTGAGGTGGGAGGAAAGACGTTGGAGGAGGATGGTGTGATCGACTGTGTCGAATGCAGCAGACAGGTCAAGGAGGACGAGGAGGCAGAGGGAGCCCTGGTCGCACGCGGTTAGGATGTCATTTGTGACCTTGACCTTGAGACGGCGGGGGGTGGGGTGGGGGGGAGAGAGACGGCGGGGGGTGGGGTGGAGGGGAGTGAGACGGCGGGGGTGGAGTGGGGGGGAGTGAGAGACGACGGGGGTGAGGTGGGGGGGAGAGAGAGACGGCGGGGGTGGGGTGGGAGGGAGAGAGAGACGGCGGGGGTGGGGTGGGAGGGACAGAGAGACGGCGGGGAGGTGAGAGACAGGGGGATGTGATAATATACAGACAGACAGAGAGAGAGAGAGAGATGGGTGGGGGGTGTGAGAGAGGAGAGAGACACAGAAACAGACAGAAAAACACAGAGATGGAGAGAGTGAGTGTGAGAGACACAGAGAGAGATATTTACCTCCTGAGGAAATAGGCCCCGAATGCGCGCGCACCTCCGAATGCTGAAAATATCAATATTTTGGTATATCTCGATATGAGCCCATCGATATATCTAAATCGGAAAAGTTCCATATCGACGGACCCTATACTAATATTAGCAGATTAGGTAGAGGCTGTATTGAATAATAATAGTCTGCCTTGATCATTTCCTTTTCAGTGAAGGTCTACTGACTTCCAAATTAAGTCATTTCAATGCACTGTTGTGCACTAAAATGGAGCATAAATGGGAATTACCTCTATCTTGAACAAAATCATAATTTGATGTTTTTGGGAACAAGAATTCTGCTGATTTTTTGCTTCCTAACACATATAATAAATAATAATAATCCTTGCATTTGATATAGTGCTTTCCACATCTTCTAAACATCTCAAAGCGCTTCACAGAATATACTGTAAAGTGAATTCACTGTATATATGTGGGCAAAACACGGCAGCCAATTGGCCACAAACAGTCATGGATTTGAAATGACCAATTTATTATTGTTTTTTGGAGGAGGGATTATTACCAGGTATGTTGAGTAAGGAAACTTGCCCAAGGTTTTGCCTTGCCTGGAATTGAACCCAGGTCTCTCGCTTGTAAGGCGAGTGCTCTAACCACTGAAATAAAGGTTAGAAAACCACTGAAGTAAAGTGCTCCACAAACCAATTGGAGTATTTCTAAACAATTCCAAACCAATTTCACATTCAAATTGTTGGATGTATGTTTTTTTAAATCATTTGGGAATTCAGAAAAGTGTTTAAAATACTGTATGTGACTCAATAGAAAATAGCTGAGACCGCTCAAATCATAATATATTTTTAACCTTCTGAATTGTAACTTGACATATGAAACAGCCACTTTGTATAATCCTATACGACATTTGTCAACACATTGTTGTACAAAATCCATAATGCATATTATCTTTCTCTTCTTTTGTCTCTTACTCTGCCATTTATTCAAGCCTTTTTGTACATTAGTTGTTTTTTATTTTTATTGTTTTTCTCTGAATCGCTTCCCAAACTTTCTGTTGTGTTTTTCCGTTATTTCATTTTCTCGTTGCTTCACACAATTTCTAAGATTGATTTAATTTTCTCTCCTTATTTTCATTATCATTGTACGCATGTAATTGTCCTGACTATTTACCTGCTTTGTTCTTGTCTTTCTCTATTAATTTACCAATCTTTCATTTCCACTTGTCTGCTCTGTCCTCATGATCTGCTTGCTGGTTGCTATCTTCTCTGGTCCTTCAATGGGCTCATTCATTCAGTAGTCTGCCAAGGCTGCATGTGTGTGAGGAGAGTTAGCAACAAGTAAGACTTGAAATTCCACCCAGTCTTAGCCTTTAAGACTATTTTGTCTTCAAATTTAATTTGAAACAGTCTTAATCTGGAAGCCATTTATTCTGCAGTTCTTAAAAACAAGGCAGCTTGCTCTCTACTTTGAATAAAATTAAAACAAAATGGTCATCCAGGCTACAAATAGGTGGAATTTTAGGGCTACACGGTTTGCACAATGATACGGCCTTGGACCGTACTGTTTTGTGTGGAAGTGTTAGCTGGACAGTAGGATGTGGGGACTCGAGCTCAGGGTCTCTGACATTTACAGGTTTGAAACTGTGTCCATCCCAGGGTTAATTTGCTGGCCTGGCTTATACCCACTGGTCATCACTTGCGGACTACATCTGCAACCTACGGAGGAATTGGGAAGGCCGTCAAGCAGGGCATTGGCGTATTTGAGCTGGGATGTAATGAAGGCATGAATGAGGGTTTCAACTGCCTGGGGATTGAGGTAATGGTTGAGTCGGGCAATATTGCAGAGGTGAGAGAAGGCAGAGCGGGTCATTGCTTGGATGTGGGTTGGAAAGGCAGTTGAGGATTGAACAAGACACCTAGATCCCTGACTGGCTTGGTGAGGTTGAGTGTGCACCATTGCAGGTTGATGCTTCTAGTGCCTGATGCGTGAACACGCTTGCAAGAGCCAATCATGAGGGCCTTGGTCTTGTTGACATTCAATTGTAGAAAATTAGCTCTCTTCCAGGACTTGATGCCTGATAGGCAGTCTGTCAGGACAGTAGTGGTCCTGACGTCGAGGGCAGAGGCAGAAAGGTAGAGTTGGGTATCATCCACATACATGTGGAAGTTGACCCCATGTCCGCGGATCATGTCACCAAGGGGAGCATGTAGATATTAAAAAGTGGAGGGCCAAGGACAGAGCTCCGGGGGTCAACACGGGTGTCAGAGCGAGAGCTGGAAGAGAAGCCATTGGTGGCGACAAAGTAGAGACGGTGGGAAAGGTAGGAGTCGAACCATGCGAAGGCACTGGACAGTGTTTCTTTTTTTGGGAGGTGTGGAATTTGATAGAAATGACATGAGGAACTCTGTATGTGTGTGCATTTATACGTGTGAATGAGAGATCCTGTTTTTTCCCCCCAAGGGATTATTATTAGGTGTGTGGAGTAAGGAAACTTGCCCAAGGTTTCTCCCTGCCTGGAATCGAACCTAGATCTCTTGTTTGCAAGGCGAGTGCTCTTACCACTGAACCACAGGACTCCGCTTTTAAAGTGCAAAATAGAAAGAAAGGTTACACACATCCGTCCTGAATGGACAGGGCGGACAGTCATGCAAAATGGAGTACGGCAGCCGAGAGCAGCTCTGTATCTTCTAGAAAAATCAGCACCGGTTTGGAGAAAAAAATAACCTACACATGAAGTGAACACACTCTCACATTGGCTGCGTGTTGTACAGCGATTCCTCTCCCAACCCCCATCGGTTCAGAGATTCAAATACAAGGCTTTAAAAAACTAGAAGCCGTAGTCACTGTGACTGACAATCAATTGGATTCCCAACCGTAGCTTGGAAACACAACAATTTTTTTATGACATTGTAATGACTTCTCTTCTTTCTGTTAAAGTGCCAGTCTCTGCCTGTAACGGACCCACATTTACCTTTGATAGCCCAAATATAGTCGCCTTACCTGCTCTCCTTCCCACTACCCCGACCCCACCCCTTGCCATCTTTCCCCCCTTTTTCTCCTAGTCTCACTTCCATGACTGTTTGTGGGACACTGCTATGTGCAATATGGCTGCCACGTTTTGCCCACAAGAATACAGTCGGCTTCCCTGCTCTCCTTCCCCCTACCCCGACCCCTCCCCTTGCCATTTTTCCCCCCCTTTTGCCCTTAATCCCTTTTCAATGACTGCTTGTGGAACACTGCTGTGCGCAATTTGGCTGCCGCGTTTTGCCCACAAATATACAGTCAATTTTCCTACTCTTCTTCATCTTGCCCCAACCCCTCACCCCCTGCTCCTGTCCCTACCTAACTGTACAGCACCTTGGGGCGTCCTCTCGACATGAAAGGCACTATATAAATGTAAATTTTGATTGATTGATCACATCAGATAATTTTTTAAAATGTTTTAATTGTGATCACTAAAAGCAATACTAGATTGCTTTTAGTTTCTCAGAGTTTCTCAGTGTCCCGATCAACAATCCCCCGAATAAAATTGGTCGTTCATTCCATGGCTGCCATATTTGCCTACAAATACACAGTCACTTCATTTCACAATAAATCCTATCAAGTGCTTTGAGATTCTTTCGACATTGTAAAGTGCTGGATCAAAACCAAGGATTATTATTATTATTATCTCCAACTAGGCAAACTAAATACTTACATGGTGCACAATTGTTTTGCACTGTTACGGATAGCCAATACATATCAGGCCTCACTAATTTTCTATTATCTCACCCACAAAATACGTCAATTCACTTCACAATATAAATTCTGTGAAGCTCTTTGAGACATCTGAAAGCCATGGTAAGACCCTATATCAAATGTAAGGACTATTATTATTATCTAGAGCTATTCCAATAGTAAATTGCTAACTGGTGCCAATCCAATGCATAATCATCACAGAACATCCAAGATTGGTATAATACCAGACTTACCTATCTATTATGGTGGATACGGACAGTTACAATTACTGAGAGAACTGTTTCCTTTTGTATCTTGACCTTCACTGATACAAGCAGCACCTTGAAGTAAAGAAAGGGTCTGGAAACCACATTATCCTTTTAAATTGCATAATTGATCCTGACAGCATTTCTGAAATCCGAAACTTGTATTTACCTGCAAGAGTAAATATTTGTTTAAATCTGTATTTGAAGCTTTGAAAGCAAGCATACCTAAAGACCAAATACGGAATAGCCTGCAGTTTCAGGCAGTAAGACCCCTCTCCTCCTGCTTGGATCCCTACCTAACTGTTCAGCACCTAGGGACGTCTTCCCGACGTGAAGGCGCTCTATAAATGTAATTTTGTTGTTTTGTAAGTTACTATGCAGATCACATTTTAGTCCTTTTTCTCTAAAAGGCCCAGTTCTTTTCTATTACCCAGATAAAGTTTCATTCCCACATAATACAGTGTAAACCTTATACTGTAGCTCCATGTCACAAGGGTGGTACACTGTATATTTGCAGTCTGTCTCAGACTCTGCAGCATTTTTAATTATTCATAACCGTTTTGTCTTAAAATGTAAGATGTTACAGAATACTTAAATTTAATCTTAAATTAGAAACTGCTTCTTTTTAGGAAATGTGCGACGTCTAATTTAGTTCTAAACCGTATTAACTTTTTACCACAAAATAGTCCTCGAGGCTAAGATTGAATGGCATTTCAGGCTATTATCTAATACAAACAAACTGATGTATGATTATTCCAAGTGTTTGAAAAAACACGCTGGATTATCAAATGGAACCGTAATAGAATTTTGAAAGGATAAATTCTTCTTTCAATTCATTAAACTTAATATACACGTGAAGAATATTCATTGTATGCGCACATTCAATTAAATTGTGTGCTTCATCATTCTTGAGTTGCAGGATTAATGTCAAAATAGCAAGATTGAATTTGTAATGTAAATACCTCATTTTGACGCAACAATGAATTTCTTCTGAAAATATGTTGACTTCAATGTAAGTTCATCCGACACTTCCAGTGTTAGTCAGAGAGAAGTTACTGTTGGTGTGACTATTGTCTAGAACACCATGACAGAGGGCAATCTGAGGCATTGTCCAATTGTAAGACATTCTATGGTGTTTTTATTTGGTCAGCCTCGTGTCTGACACACTTGAAAATGTGAAACTGGTTTGTCTCAGTACCTCGGTTGGTGGTTCTGTTCACAAATATGTGACTCGGGTGTGTAGTTCAACAACGTTTATTAAGCGTTCGCGAAGCGGTGTACACTTTAGGTACAGACTCTCGTCCGTCTACTCCAAGTGCACACCGAGCATTCCATACCTGGGCATTTTATACACTCGTGATCATATGACTCTTGCCGCGTTACAAAACGTCACATGATAACCTTTAACCCAGTAACTGGCTTTGGGGTTAACGCGGTAAGGTAAGCCTGCAGCTCTTTGTGCAACAACTAGGCAGTAAACGAACCAATTGATACCAGTTTACAATGGGTATGCTAAAATCAGTCAGTTTACATAAGGAACCAAACAATGGTATGTCTGCCAGACATCCTTATGGTTCCTGTTTTCCTCATGTTGCTTAACAGGCTCAAGAGTGCTGACCAGAGGTAAAGGAAAGCATACGTACAGGTTTGCAGGTAACTATAATGCGTACATGTCAGACGAGCTGGCTTCTCATTCCTTCCTTTTTGTCATTCCATGACAACTTGCTACTCAAATGCAGAGAAATCATCGCGAGGAGCCATGTACAGCATTGCTGCCGGGGCGTCCCAGCCTGTCATCATAGACAGTACAATTTTCTTTAGTAAGGGTAGGCAACAGCATAATACGACTACCAGAATTAAGACAATTATGATAATAAATGTCAAAATTGTAGTAATCCAACCGCTAATTGACCAATCGGTCAACCAACCCCATACTCCAGGGGTTGTGTCCGTTTGCTGCAACCTTTGTACTTGTTGCCTGATGTGATGAACAATGTTGATAATATTCTCAGAAGCATACGGAATATAGGTGCAACATTCAGAGCCAATCAAAGCGCATGTGCCTCCCTTTTCAGCAAGCAATATGTCCAGAGCCATACGGTTTTGCAGGGCCACAGTGCGGATAGCCACCATCTCGGCAGATATGTCGTGTAGGGCATCGGCCGTTTCATTTGCAACAGCCTCCAAGACCGTTTGTAATGCTGCTAATTCCATATTTGTGCGGAACAGTCCATATGGAGGAACAAACATGCCGAAAATCTGTTCATACCAGGCCATGGCTCTACGCTGTACTCTATTAAGGAAGTGGGGGTGAGATGCCAAATTGGTCACGTGTAGGTATGGGACGACATATCCTAGATAGCATATCCCTGACCAATTGCTAGGGAGCCAGGGGTAAGCACTGTGCCCACATATCCAATATGCCCCATTATAGTTACCCATTCCCAAACGGCCTTTCCAAGCCAGATGCGCATCACCACCCCAAGGTCCCCCACTGGTCTGATTCTTTAATCTGGAACTAACTATATCAAACACCCCTACTTCTGGCCAGTTTGGTTTCCAGGGGCCTACTGGTATGATCTGTTTACAACTACTATGGCCTACGGCGTGTCCCGCCCCGTTTCTTTCGAAACAGACCGCACCTGCTCTATCGTTTGTTAAAATAAAGGGGAAAGGCCTTGGAGAAGTATCCTTATAGCCAGGGTGATACCATCCTGAGAACTGAGTCGAGCAATAACCAGCTGATTCCAGTTGTTCGGGCAAACGCTGTGCATTGGTGCTGATTACCAATTCAGTAACATTATCAGTATGATTTTGTGACATTAACCATTGTAACGTCACGGTGACATTAAAAGGAACAACCCGTATTGGAAAGCCTTCCTTCGCACTGTGGGGAAGGGCCGCACACACCCAGCAGCTCGTTGCTCCCAGTGCTAACGCTGTTTTGTGTGCAGTCAGGAGGAAAGTGTTTGCTTTCATGGAGCATTCTACTTCCTTTTCCATCATCATCCCCAATATCATCAGAACCCCGGTCCATTTTGCAAGGCTGAAATGTGGATATTGTAGGTCTTGCCCAATCAGTCTCTGACTTACTGATTGTGTCGGCCCATTCCGTCTCCCGAAGGCATCGAACTTCTTCCACCAAAGTGACAGGTGGTTCTTTATCGCCGGCTTCCACTCCTTCTTACGAGATACCTGTAGGGACAAATATTATGCCCTAGGACGGGACATTGGTGAGGGCAATAGCATCATGTCTCTTACAATCATGTATGTGAACCCAGTTATCTCTCCCCTCTAATTTTACCGCAGTCGGAGTAGAGAGGAGAACCTGAAAGGGACCAATCCACCGGGGGTCAAGGGATTTCCTGACCCAATTTCGAGTCATGACATAATCGCCTGGGCGCAAGGGGGGATCGGGCATGATGACAGAAGTGGATGTCGGGGGAACAGTAGTTTGATTAATACGGAGAATGGTGGAGAGAGACTTGATGTATTGAACCATGTCAGCAGACATATGAGTGAGTGGAGAGGAAGTGGGGGCAGACCAAGGGCCTATCAATGGGCGTCCATAAATAATTTCTGCGGGTGATAAACGACCAGTCCCAGTGGGGGCGGATCGTATTTGAAACAACACAAGAGGCAAAATGCGGACCCAGGAGGATCCCTGGCCCCTGGTGATTTTTGCCAGTTTGGTCTTAATTGTCTGATTGACTCTTTCCACCATTCCTGCCACTTTGGGATGATACACACAGTGAAATGACTGTTTAATGGCTAAATGGGAACACAATGAGCGATTGACGGACGCAATAAAATGGGGACCATTATCAGAAACCAATCTGCCAGGCACCCCAAAACGAGGAATTATCTCCCATAACAACAATCGCACAACCGTTTCGGCAGTATTATTTACCGTCGGAAATGCTTCAACCCAACGGGAAAATACATCAATAATAACCAATACATAGTTGAAATTCTGACATTTAGGCAATTGGATAAAATCCACCTGGAAAACCTCAAACGGGAGCTGAGGAACAGGGGTAGCACCGGTGACCACTGGGAACCCTTTCCCAGGATTGTGCTCAGAGCACAACAGGCACCGGAGGACAGCCTTCTGAGACAGCTGCAACATGCGTGGGTGCCACCAGGTCTGAAGGAGCCACTCAGAGAGTTGTTTACCCCCTGAATGAGTCTGTTGGTGATCCATCCTGCCAACTCATCAGTCATACAGGTCTGACCGACAGGGGTCTGCCAGACCCCTTCCTCGGATAGGGCACAGCCTTCTTCAACCCATGACTGACGAGTTGCCACTGGAGCGTCCTCCTGGAGTAACACAATATCAAACACTGAGGGCATGTTAGTAGGTTGCTTGGGAATAATGGGAACCATAGTCTTAACGAGATAGGTGCCATGTGGGGCTTCGGCCACCAATTTGGCACATCTATCCGCATGTGCATTTCCAAGTGAGACCGGATCCTGGGCCAACATGTGGGCAGAACATTTCACAACAGCTAACTGAGCTGGTTGCAGAGCAGATTGGAGGAGGTCGACAACTTCAGCACTGTTGGAAATGGGATGACCGGATGAAGTTAAGAATCCACGGTTTTCCCACAATCTCCCAAAATCATGAACTACGCCAAAGGCATAGCGAGAGTCAGTATATATGGTAACGCGTCTCCCAACAGCGTATTTACAAGCCCCCGCAAGGGCAATTAGTTCACATGTTTGGGCAGATTTAGGAGGAACCAGTTTCTTCAAAGAGACTGGGGTTCCATCCTGTAAGACTACTGCATAACCTGACTGGCGTTGTCCATAATCATCCACATATGAACTGCCATCGGTGTATAGAACGAGCTCGTCATTACCCAACGGGATGTCCGATAAGTCTGGTCGAGCGCGGGTCTGGTCCTCAACCATTTGTACACAGTCATGTATTGATTGATCCGTCGGAGTCGGAGGGTGGGTAATTAACATCGACGGGTTGATAGTGGTGCAATTTTTAAATGTCAGTAAGGGATTATTTAACAGATATATTTCATACTTGCTCTGTCTGGCTGCCGTTAGATGCTGGGTTTGCATTTGGCCCATTAAGACCGTTACGGCGTGGTTGGTAAATACGATGATAGTTTGATGCAGCGTTAAATTAGCTGCCGACTGTAATGAGTCATATACTGCGGCCAGAATCTGTGAGCAGTGAGGGAGGCCCAGGGCTACTGGATCCAATTTAGACGAAAAGTACGCCACCGGTCTACTCAGTCCCCCATGGTCTTGTGTCAAGACCGATGAGGCGCATCCGTTTGATACGGTGCAGTATAATTGAAATGGTCGGTCATATAATGGCCTGCCCAAGGCTGGGGCTTGGCTTAAACTCCGCTATAGGTAATTAAACGCTGCTAACTCTGTTGAACTTAACGTGAAGGAAGAAGGATGGGTAGTATATGGAGAGAGCAACTTTAAATGAGGCGCGACCTCAGGAATCCAATTTCGGCAAAAGTTTAACATCCCCATCCAACTCCTCATTTCTCGCCCAGTTGTAGGGGCTCTCATTGAGACTATAGGGGCTACTCTATCTGGTTCTAATCGCCGTTCCTTACCAGACAAGATTACTCCCAGAAATTTAACTTCCGTTTGGGCTTTCACAATTTTGTTTGGAGAAACCACGTAGCCTAGAGACCCGAGAAAATTCAACAGTAACACCAATGCCTTCCTATTCTGCGGTTCTGAATCACTAGCCAACAACAGATCGTCCACATACTGGACGATGACTGACCCCGTGGGAAGGCACAATCCAGCCAGTTGATCATGCAGGCAGCGAGAAAACAACGTAGGAGAATTTACAAATCCCTGGGGCAGCCTGGTCCATGTGTATTGCTGGCCCTCAAAGGTAAATGCAAACAGAAACTGACTATCGGGGTGTAGGGGAATTGAGAAAAAAGCATGCTGTAAGTCTACCACAGAACAATATTGACTACTAGCAGGTATTGTAAACAGTATGTCGGCTGGATTAGGAACCAAGGCATGTAAGGGCTTTACTATAGAGTTAACACCCTTAAATCTTGAACCAGTCGATACACTCCCGGTTTCCCCTGTTTGGGGACAGCCAGTATCGGGGTATTGCAAGGGGAACAACATTTAACCAAAATTTGCTGTTGGACCAGTCCCCGAATTAATTTCTCCAGATAGGGAACAGCCTCTTTACGTAGAGGATACTGTCGTACGGAGGGGAAGGGTCGATCGATCGGGACATTTTTTAATTCGATGTATACTGGTGGAGAATCTACCAATCCGACATGTGAGGCGTTTTGTGCCCATATGTCGGGGGACACGTAATCAAGGACGTGGGTACCTGAGTGGTGAATCAGAATAGACTTTTCCACCCCCTGAACCGCAAAATATTGGATGGAGACTCCCTGGCTCGGGAATTCCTGGACATCTAAACAGTCCGGTTGGGCCAGTTGAATAGCCTTATAAACCATCGGGCCCATTTCTCGGGCTTTATGGGGAGGGTAGGTGGTTATAGTAATATGTGGGCTGGTTGGGCCTGTCTGTTTCCAAATTTCCTGCGGAATCGAGACCACCAAGGCAACTCCCTTAGTACCCCAAACTTTTCCAATAACGTATACAAGGTATGATTTACCCAAAAGAGGACCGAAATTTTTTTTGAGAGACAGTGAAGAACCCTGGGGGTCATATGCCAATGTGACATGTGCTTGGTGGGATTGCACCTCCAGAGTCCACCATTGAGGGACATTTGTGAGGTACATCATGGGACATGGGGGCGGCAAAACTGATATCGTCTTATGATCACACATCAGAGAAACTTTAAATGCACACATCAGATCCCTTCCCATCAAATTGCAACTAATCTGCTGTGGGGAGGTCAAAACGAACGGGTGGTACAGGGAATGTCCATGCCATGTAACTTTAATGGGTTCTGAAATGGGACAGTTAGTACGTGAGCCTCCAAACCCTGCTAGTTTTTCCGTGCGATTAGACATTGGGATAGCAGGTTGTTTATGGAGGGTGGAGAATGTAGCACCTGAATCCACCAAAAACGGGACTGATTGTCCCTGAATTTCTAAGACCAGGGTTGGTTCCCATATTAAGTGCTCCCCCTCCTGGTCCGGGAGCGGAGAGCCTCATGATTCAGGGGAAAGATATTCATCAGTATCATACCAGGGACCCATAGGGTACTGCCCCGCTACCTGAGGGAAATATTGGTTTCCTGGGGTAGGCGGAGTTGGGGGACCATTGTAACCCCCCCTTGGGGTCCATGTCCCTCGCTGTTCCCATCCTCCCCGCTGTGGGCCCCCTCGGTAGGTTCCTCTATAATTTTGAGGATTGGACTCTTGGCCATTGTAAGTTTGAGGCCCTGAGAAGTGATGGGTTTCTGAGTGATTTTGAGTATTTAACTCCGGTCCTGAGTTGCTCTTTTGTTGTCTATAACTGGGGCACTCATTCCTCCAATGTCCCGTCCCCCCACAATTAAAACAAGTAGTTTGTCCTTGCGATTGACCTCCTCTACCTCTTCCCCTTCCTCTGGGGCCACTTCCCCTTTGTCCATTAGTTGACCAATAGTCAGATGTCACCGGAACGGGGGACGGTCCTGGTACCGGAGCCTGATAAAATTGCTCATACTTTATCTTGGGACCGGAGGCACGTTCCTCATGATTATCTTTCCAAAAATGTTTCACAGCACGATTAATGCCCGCCACTGGTAACTGAACCCAATCCAAATTAGTTCTTACAAGCGAGGAAATATAGGGTGGTAGACAGTGCATCAGAATTGAACAATACTGAGGAGAAACTCCTGCACCAGTGAACCCCTGTTCTCCTGAGTGTGCTGAATACATGTCCTTAAATCTATTGAGAAAGTCTTCAGCAGACTCTCCTTTTTTTGGCTTTTGATCTAAAATTTTACTCAGATCTATGGGTTTTCGGAGACACACCGCCAGTGCCTCCCTTATGGCCGTCTGTCTTTCTACTTCCCCGTTCACCACTACCATAAGTGCCGCATGATCCTCATGTCGTATGGATTCCTTGAATCGTGCATATTGACCTATTCCCAAACTGCTTTGCACAAGGCTCTACTTGTCCCTACTGTTACCCCCATATACTTGGATCACGGACTCGATGTGTTCCACGAACCGCGCCGGTTCAGTGTCCTTACTTGGTGCTCCCATTAGTAAGGCCATCATCTCATGGGGTTTCCAAGGGGCATACACCTCTATCGTGGGCGGTTGTCCTTGCCCACCCCCTTGAGGATTCGGGACGGTTCGCATAGGATACATACCAGAGTGTGGGGAGAGCCGAACCTTATTCTTACGTTTTTTACATTTTTTAATTCTTTTCACATTGTTTTACAATTTGGTGTCTAAATTTTAAGTCGTTTAACCCATCTTGTAATTCCTCTAATTCATCTTCCCACTCGTCCCCTTCCTCATCCCCTTCCCCCTCCTCTTCTTCATCATCCTTCTCCTCGTTCTCACTATCCCGCGGCCGATAGGGCGAGGAATTGGGACCATCCCCAGGGGAGGGAACGGGTACAGGTTTCTGGCGTGTTTTCAATCGCGACCGAGACCGTGTGTGTTCGGCCGGTCTCCCTGACAACCTAATTGCCTCCTCCACGTGTCCTGAAGCCGGGGCTGATGGGGCAGGATAAACAGAGGGGGGGGGAGCCAAATAGGGCGGTGGTGGAGGAGGCATTTGGGGATATATGGGGCGTGTGCCCCATTCTGTTAGTGAGTCCTCACTGGATGTTAATCCCAGCTGCGTTAATTGTGCACTCAACGCTTTACATTCCAAAGTTTTCTGTTCTGCCTGTTCATCTTCCTCTCTCTCTACACACCTCTTGCTTTAATTTGTCCAGCGGTTTATACACTCCATCGCGCGTCACACATATACCGTGTCTTTCAGCAGTGTTTTGCCAACTAGACAACGTTTCTTTTGCCTGTTTTCTCATAGCTTCCTCTAACCACACTCTCACCAGTTTTCTACATGGCTTATATTTATCTTTCTTCCATACCAATTCTTGCACTTTTTTTAGTACAGTCACATCATTTGAGCCTCCCAGAGGCCATACTGTCTCTCCCAATTGTTTATTTAACTGACCCGAAACTAATCGCAACTCTTTCTGGTTTTCTGGCAACACCTTACACATAGACGTTAGGGGACACGGCCCCTCAGTTTTATCCACAATATTACCCATACTTTTTTTTAAATTTATTTTTAACCAGTTTTTATATATATATCCTTTTATATTCCGTCAACGGTCTTTACACCAGTAAGTTTTGCTTGTATTTTAACCAATACCTTGAGTTACACACCCGCCAACCTTTTACAACTCCGATCTCATTAACGACTGTCAGTTATGTTCACAGTTGAGGCATCCACAGAGTCTGATTACGTAGGTGAAAAACACTGAGAGTTTTCAAAAATATATGATATACTCACTGTGGTGGCCAATATCACTGAGGTAAAAACTCAGGGATTGTTCCGCTGTCGACACACTGCCTCAGTCGTCACGAGATCCCATCCTCGTCGCCAAATGTGAAACTGGTTTGTCTCAGTACCTCGGTTGGTGGTTCTGTTCACAAATATGTGACTCGGGTGTGTAGTTCAACAACGTTTATTAAGCGTTCGCGAAGCGGTGTGCACTTTAGGTACAGACTCTCGTCCGTCTACTCCAAGTGCACACCGAGCATTCCATACCTGGGCATTTTATACACTCGTGATCATATGACTCTTGCCGCGTTACAAAACGTCACATGATAACCTTTAACCCAGTAACTGGCTTTAGGGTTAACGCGGTAAGGTAAGCCTGCAGCTCTTTGTGCAACAACTAGGCAGTAAACGAACCAATTGATACCAGTTTACAATGGGTATGCTAAAATCAGTCAGTTTACATAAGGAACCGAACAATGGTATGTCTGCCAGACATCCTTATGGTTCCTGTTTTCCTCATGTTGCTTAACAGGCTCAAGAGTGCTGACCAGAGGTAAAGGAAAGCATACGTACAGGTTTGCAGGTAACTATAATGCGTACGTGTCAGACAAGCTGGCTTCTCAAAAACCCATTGTTATCCTCCCGACGTGAAAGGCGCTGTTGTTAAAGAGTATCCCAGTCATACTTGTAAATTCCATCTATGCACAGAAATCTCCCTTTGCCTGGAGTGGAGTGAGACCCAGGGGAATGCATCCTAACTAACTGGAAATTATTGGACACAGGAGGACAAGAACCAAAGATTTATTATATTACGCTTGAATTAATGTATATCAAATGATAATACTTATAGTAGAAAAATCCTTTCATTTGATGTTGTACTGTATGATATCTCAAAAGTGCTTCTCATAAGTATATTTACTGTAAAATGCAGCGATTGTGTATTTGTAGTAGCTAATTCAAAGAAAACAATATTGCCTAAGTGCATGAATGACCAAATCTGTCTAAGGGAATTGTTGGCCAGGCCTTACTTCCGAGTAACATCATGGTATCTTGAACATCCACTTGAATACGTAGACAGGACTTTGGTTTCATTGTCTTATTTGAAGGATAACACCTCAGTCAATGCAGGGCACTCTCAGCAATACAATGGAGCCTGGACATTCAGAGTTCAAAGTTCTGACCTGGGGCTTGTACAGACAATGTTGTTGCTCAGAAGGAAGAGTACTGTACTACCTATTGATCCAGTCTGACAATTGATACAGAAAAACCTTGTTTATCCGGTACCTGTGTGCGTAACTGCAGAGGGTCTGCAGTTACGCACACACAAACACACACAGGCACACATAATTGCAGACACACACATGCACATATACCAATGCAGACATGTACACACATACACACACACACACAGAAGCACAAACACACAGTGAGGGTCTCCACTTCCTCTGTTCCAAACAGAAAGGCTGTTTTTTAAGGAATAAAAAACCATATGTCTATGGATATACCGGTATGTGTGTGCATTTCTATGTATTGTATATATGTGTGTTTGTGTATGCATGTTTGTTGGGGTAGATTCCTGTGGGAGGGTTTGTCCCCCTATATACACACACACGTACATATATACATACACACACACAGTGTCAGTCAGTCTGTCTGTCTGTCATAATCCTTGATTTGATGTGTGTGGAGTAAGGAAAGTTGCCCAAGGTTTCGCTCTGCCTGGAATTAAACCTAGGTCTATTGCTTACAAAGCGAGTGCTTTAACCACTGAGTTACCGGTCTCCACTTCTTGCTAAATGCAACTTCAATTCAGATGGCAGTATCAAAATGCATCATTGACAATCGTCTCATTGATATAAACTAGCTACTGAAAAGCTTTTACCATGATAAAACAATCATGGTATTGTTTTCACAAAATTTCACAAAATATATTATCCAGGGCAGGGATTACGTTGCATCACTGGCATATCAAACTACATTAACTCTCGCTCTTCTTATGTGCATGAGAAATTTCACCCGCCCCTGCTACCATCACTGTCTCCCAACATGAAAAATTTATTTTGAGGTTCAGGTACTGTACTATATTTTATGAACTTCAATTTTTAATTCAAATGTAATCATCGGGATTGAATTCCTCGATTTAGACAGGCTCAAGTACAAATGCTAATAACAACAACAACAAATTAATTTTTTTTAATAGATACTTCACCAAAGAGCAACAGTAAGAGATCATCAACAATAACAACAACTATAACAAAATTATATTTGTTTAGCACCTTTCATGACATCTCAGGTGCTGGCCAGTCAGTATTTCAGACCTGAGCTGGGATTGGGGAGGGTGGATGGTGATAGGGCCGTCAAAGAGGAGGGATTTGAGGAGGAATTTGAAGGTGAGGCAGAGGGATTGCAGGATGGAATTTCAGAGGATGGATGCAGAGTGGCGGATGGGTTGGGGGGACATGGAACAGGCTGGAGCCCACGGAGCGGAGGGAGTGGATAGGTTGGTAGGGGCTTAGAAGGTTGCAAGGGTAGGGTGGGGCTAGGCCATGGAGAACTATGAAGATCAGGCCAAAATGGAGAGGATATTTGGAGAGAATAAAATTACAGGAAGATCTATAACAACAACAACAACAAATTACACTTGTAAAGCGCCTTTCACGTCGGGAGGACGTCCAAAGGCGCTGAAAAATAAATCGCAATGTAAATGCTGCTAAAGACAAATGCTAAATTGATCAACAGTTGAAGAGTTTTATGCTTCACATGTAATTCAGCCAGTTTGTCCGGAACTTGCAACTAAAGATGTTAATTACCCCATGTAAGTTTGTATAACCGTAATAATCGGCTGCTCACAGATAGGACAAGACAGTTTACGCTTAAACAAAATGTTAGCACATTTGTAGCATGCTACTAGATGCCCCATTTTTCTATGGATAATATTTGCATCTCTGGGGTAGATCCCACAAACAAGACAGAGTCCCACAATTTTACTTTGGGATTGCAAGTAATCTTCGTATTGTCCCTTTACAGTTTTCGCTTCTTCGGCCGTACATTGAAGTTCCTTTTTACTTCTCCACAAGCCAGAAGTGGATGGTTGTGAGAACGTGTCCAATGATTGTGAAGAGCCACACTGAGTAGGCCTACTTATCATCTTCTGTTTGCAGTTTGGGTCTTTACTTTGAATCACTGGCTCAGAGATGGATCTCCTGGAGTCAGGAACATCAATACCATCATATGGCTCCTCAACGGCAATTGGTGGGCCTGATGTGGAACGTGTGATCTTAGGGCATTTAAGATCCTCACCAGCTTCATAAATTGTACCTTCAATAACCTCTTTGGGCACTGTGTTCTTGTCTTTCTCTTTCTCTTGGTCTCCTCTTTCTTTAGGATGAATGGCTCCCTGTTTGATTTCTGCATTGGCTTGATTGCTATTGTTATTGTGGTCAGGTTTAATATTCTAGCCAGAGTTGGATACGACAGTGTCTATATCCTGGTTATTACGAATATCCGTTGATCCAATTTTTCTACTTTGCGAATGTATCAGAGACCGCAAAGGCAACCCTGCCACATAGCATTGACCTGAAACAGTCTGCCTTTTGGGTCGATGTTCAGGGTTGTCATCTGCTTCCAAATCATCTGATTCGGAGATATTTCTTTTCAAGTTTGAGGCAGCTGAATCTGGCGCTTTGCAGGCAATTGCTTCTTCATTGAGCTCACCAGGCTGCCGCCCTTCAGGTGTCCATCTCTCCCAGGCTCCCTGCCCTTCGCTGTGTTTACAGATGCTCGAGTGTGGGCAGTCTGGGGCACTGTCCAAGGTGTCAGGTTTCTTGCAAGCATCTCATTCAACTGGGTGGATTCCTTGATAGAGAACCACTTGGTTCAAACAATTTACCCAGTGCATCATTTCCGCAATACACAACATGTTGCTGTTTTTATCGTAAAGTTGCTTTAACATGATATACTGGCCGAGGTAATGCATCACCTCCTTCATCGAGAAGATCTCTGCTGACGCGCCTGCTTTGCGAAGGAGATGGAGCAAAAGAGGCTTCGGCCGTAAATTCTTTACGAAGGCGCGATGTCATGCGAGGCACCAGCCGGGGAGGGAGGTGAGAGCCGGGGGGAGGGAGGGGGAGCCGGGGGGAGGGGAGGGGGGAGCCGGGGGGAGTGGAGGTGAGAGCCGGGGGGAGTGGAGGTGAGAGCAGGGGAGGGGAGGTGAGAGCCGGGGAAGGGGAGGTGGAGCCAGGGGGAGGGGAGGTGAGAGCCGGGGAAGGGGAAATGAGAGCCAGGGGGAGGGGAGATGGGAGCCAGGGGGAGTGGAGGTGAGAGCCGGGGTGAGGGGAGATGAGAGCCAGGGGGAGTAGAGGTGGGAGCCAGGGGGAGTGGAGGTGGGAACCGGGGGAGGGGAGGTGAGAGACAGGGAGAGGGGAGGTGGGAGCCAGGGGGAGGGGAGGTGGGAGCGGGGGGGTCGGGAGAGGGGAGGTGGGAGCGGGGGGGCCCGGGAGAGAGGGAGGTGGGAGCGGGGGGCCCGGGAGAGGGGAGGTGGGAGCCGGGGGGCCGGGAGAGGGGACGGTGGGAGCCGGGGGGCCCGGGAGAGGGGAGGTGGAGCGGGGGGAGGGGAGGTGAGAGCCGGGGGGCGGAGGTGAGAGCCGGGGGGGGGGAGGTGGGAGACGGGGGGGCGGAGGTGGGAAGAGGCGGGGGGGGGGAGGTGGGAAGAGGCGGGGGGGGGGGAGGTGGGAAGAGGCGCGGGGGGGGGGAGGTGGGAAGAGGCGGGGGGGGGGGAGGTGGGAAGCGGCGGGGGGGGGGAGGTGGAAACGGCGGTGGGGGGGGAGGTGGGAAGCGGCGGGGGGCGGGGGGGGGGAGTGGGAAGCGGCGGGGTGGGGGGGGAGGTGGGAAGCGGCCGGGGGGGGGGGAGGTGAGGAAGCGGCGGGGGGGGGGGAGGTGGGAAGCGGGGGGTGGGAGGTGAGAGCCGGGGCAATGTTGAAAGAGCGACCGTTCATTTTTAATTCCCGAGTGTGAGCGACGACCCTGCCTTGGTCTGCCTCGTGGCTGGCATCTGCGGCCTCACCCTCCCTCCCTCCTATTGGTCACACTTGTCCTTCCCTCCTATTGGTTACCGCCGTCCGTTCCTCCTAATTGGTCGCCGCCCTCCCTCCTATTGGTCACACTTCTCCTTCCCTCCTATTGGTGACTCTTCTCCTTTCCTCCTATTGGTCGCTGCCCTCGCTCCCTCCCACGTGTTGGTCGTCGTCGGCGGCGGCGGCTGCACCAATCACTCTGGAGACTGAGACTTGTTACCAATAACATGTCAACGTTGTGTTATTGAGCTCACCAGCGCTGCCCCGCCCTGTGCTGGCTGCCTCTGGTACTGTGGGTGTATCAATCTCAGCATCTTGGAAAATCAGTTC